>JAJMHQ010000039.1:0-114890 GCA_030583255.1 Metschnikowia kunwiensis
CGATAGTTCAAAAACGTCGAATCTTGACAAAGCATCCCATGAATGCCCGAAGGAAAAGCGAATAAATGACAACTAAAAAAGAAGATTGTATTGTTCTCATTCCTCGTAGCCTTTCCTATGTCTTACCTCTTTTCGATTTTTGGCTCAGCTTTTTTCGTTCTTAAATCTGGGTTTTGCAGCAATTCGCGCGCTCCACACCTTTTTTGCACCCAACAACGTCAACCAAAGAAAAACTAGTACAACGCTAAGAGCACATAAAACACAAAAAATACACATCAAGAAAAAACAGTACCATGAAGAAAATAGCCACACGCAGCATAGTTCACCTCGACCACCTGGGTGAGTTGGCGTTCCAGAAAAAAGTCAAAGTGTATGAAAGTAACAGCGCGGAGAGCCAGATCCTGGAGCTCACTGTAGATTTGGGGGCGTTGAAAACCAAGTTGGCATTGGTGATAGCACGGTTTCCGTCTACCTTAAAACAGGGAGAAGACCGTGCAATATTGGGGAAAATCTCCCGCAAAGAGTGCCGTGACGCTGTAGTGCAAGTGATGTCACAGATCCTCGTATTGATGAAGAAGTGCGCCGTGTACTACCAGAACCTCCAGGAAGAAATCACGCGTTTTGAGGAACAGGTTCCCAAATTGGTGGAGAAATACTCCGACTTGAATCGCATGCTTGGAGATGCCTACCATGACTTCTGTGCTTTGCCAAAAAGGTGTCTGGAGCTCATTGAGTCAGAAAGCTGTTTCCGTGCACGAGTCACCTTCGACAAAATGTTTGAGTGTCACCAATATTTGCTAGGTGAGACAAAACTGTTTAAGCGGGCGACGCATGAGAAAATCGCCGCATTGGCGCGTGTGTCTGAGCTCACCGAGTTTTCCGACCGCCTCATTGTGCTCGTGAACCTAGTCCACGACTACATCTACGCGATTTCACAGGAGGACGAGCTCGTGTGTTTGATGAGGCAGATCTACGTGCCGGGTTACGTTTGTGTGGGCCACGAGCACTTAGCAATAAAACAGGCATATCGTGCGTTGGTGAGCTACTACGAGCGGTTGCTGTCGCCGGCGGAAATGTTGAAAACGGTGCTGCCCATTGCACGCAGTCTCCAGTCGATTTTTCTCATGGCGGGGCGTGCTGAGGACAACTTGGGGTACTACTATAAGGAGGCGATTCTCCCACTACAGAAGGGCCTCGACGCCAAGATCCGGCGGCGCGAGGCTGCGCTTGGCGAGGGGGTGATATTTGACTGAGAGATCCGTACAGGGCATACAAAATTTCTAGGAAGTGAATTTCAGGCAGGAAAAGTTTCGGAAGTAGGTCTGTAATGTTTTGAAAATCAGTCGAAAGTCACCTGCCAGCCAGATACCAAAGTGTAGCGTCACGGAATAGAAAACCGGGTAGTAAGAGGAGCAAGAATCTTGAACTTTAGGGAAGAATCGCACTAAGTTAGTATATTCACTGAAAGGAACATCAAGCGTCAGCCAGCTTCTCCGTGTCTGTATATGGAGCATGAAATGGGTCAAAATGGAAATTCAGAAAAAATTTCCGAAAAGAGAGTTATTCATTATCTCCTTCATTTTCCCTCTTTTCCCTTGATGTACTTAGCTATAGTTTTCGTCACGCTTTTTGGCTGCAAAGTAGTGGGTGCGAATTGGTCAGGGCGAAGATAAGTTTCACCGAAAAACTGACATCCATCTTTACGCGTCTACTGTCATCGCCCGTCACAAGCAAGTTTATTCCAAAGTTTTTTTTCGTTTCCTAAAAACATTCTAAACAAAAAAAAACATGCTAAACAAAATAGAAGCAAGATGAAGCGTCGTTCATCGAGACCAGCTTATCACGTATCGACATAGAAGCGCACTGGATATGATAGATTCCGTCGTACTAGTGGAATGAACACCATCAGAGAAGGAGCACGTCACAGTTCGAGGCTGGTGGTTCCTGTCAAATATCCTTTTCTTCTAATCACGGCATTCCGGGCTTTCTACTACCACTGCATATAAGCAACATATGGTTCTTTCAACCCGAACACCAGCTACGATGGTGTAAGAATATCCAAATTTTAGACATATTGGGAAAATTCCGTTCACCGTGGTCACTCCATTTCTGCCACCATGCATGGTAAATTACGTAGCACCAGGGTCCGTAGAAGCCCTACTCTTGGCATGTTCTTTTATAAAATATGCCCATAAACATACCTTGCAAAACTAATATACATCCACAAAATCCCCCACTTTTCTTCTAATTCGATTTCAAACCTGGTGATCCACCCTGTCACGTGACACACCAAAACTAGCTCGGCCATCGCGCATCGCATCTCCACGCTGCAGCCATAGAAAATCTCAAATCTCATATCTACACAACCACCAAATACGCAAAACAATGAGATTTTTCGTTTCTGCAGACGAAATAGGAAACATAAAGGAGGTTGTGTGCTCTCGTGGAACCGACACGTCGAAAAAAGGCGGCCAGCAGCCCGAATTGGTGCAGAACATACTCCAGAAAGATGAGCACACCAACGTGAAAAACCGCATTGTGCATTTGAAAACTTTCAGTGAAAAGTGGCTTCTTGCCACCCGTCTTGGCGGTTTTCTCAGTGTGTACGATTTCTTTGGCTCGTCGCAAGTTCCTGCTGAAAATTACGCTATGTTGCACACCTACAAATTTGAGGTAGACGATAAAGATAGACCTGTTTCTATGGAGGTTTTCGAGGAGCACGATTTCGCGATGGTGGCCTTCGAATCCGCCAAGGTTTTTGTCGTATATTTCAACGGCGGAAAATTCGATGTCCCGCCCCTTTTGATGCAACTTCCTCCCCGCCAGACTGAAAAACCCACCACATTAAGTGCGTTCGTGGCCCATCCTGATGCTCCGGGTATTTTCGCCTATGGCGGCAAAAACAACGATCTACAGATCGTCAGGCTTTTTGAAAGTAACAGGACATTCACTGCGGCCGATTTCAGCGCTGGTGCCTGGAAGGTAAAGAAGATGTTCCTCGCACTCAACGTTGAGAACGACCACTTGGACTTGGAGGTGCCCATCTGGATCACCAACATCTTGTTCTTGCAAGGTGAGTCCAAGAGAAAGTTCAATTTGGTCACCTCGACGCGGTACGGCCACATCAGGAGGTACGAAACAGCCAAAGATAGGGAGCCCACGGAATCCTATAAGGTGTGCGAAAAACCCATCATTTCCATGGTTTTTGCGTCCGAGAAACAGGATGAAATCATCATCTCCGACACCCATGCGTTCGTGGCCAAGTTCTCCTTGACCGAGATCCACAAAAAGGCACACCGCATTGTTTCTGCATCTGCGGGCACATTCTACAGACCCAGTTTGAAGCTTCTTGGCAAATACGCGGAGGGAGGCAACACCGGTGCCATTTACGGGGTCGACGCTTCGTTATCTGCAGATCTTGTAGTGTTTGGAGGTCTCGATAGATATTTGCGTGTGTTTGAACTCAAAAGTAGAAAGCTTGTGCTGAAGGTGTACCTAGGAACCCAAATCAGTGCAGTTAAAATGATCGACGACAGCGACGGGGACAAGGATGCAGAGAAGAAGGCCGAGGATGAGGACGAGGAGCTCTGGAACGAGCTTGAAGATGGCAAGGAGACAGCCAACAGTGCACCAGTGCTCAAAAAGAGAAAGAGAAACATATGATGAGGGGTTGTGGAAAAGTTCCTGGAGCTGTGGGGAGACTATATTAGGCGTGAATGCGGAAAAAGAGAGGATGTGCTATTGCGTACAACCTCCATCAGGTTGGTAGTTGAACGAAGTCATCGTATGGTGTGAGTTCAAGTTTGCTGCCGATACGCTTGTATGGGGACCTGGAGCTGAGCTTGACGAGTGGGCATTAGTTCTGGAAACGGTAGAGAGAGACTCAAAACAGCTGTATGTCTACTGATATACGAGGCCTGCCCATCTTTATTTGGGGTTGGTGCGGTTCGGTAGCCAAATTCTAGAGAAGTACACTTGTAACACTTTGCTACACAGATGGTGGCCACTGCTACGAAAATTTGTAGCACAGCAGTTGTAGGTTGTGTGATTCCGGTGCTTACGATCGATTGTAGAAACGCGATCCTAAGTCAACGAAAGAGTTCCTTCTACTGGGATCTTACTAAAATATCATGGTATACGTATCACTACTGCTAACTTTTCACTCTAACATCTATACTAATGATCTGAAATAGTCGCGTCTACGAAGACTCTAATATCACCTGGATATACCACGACAAATAGTTGTGTTGGGCCTTTTTCTTTGATAAACCGGGTCGTAGAGGGGTTCCGTTTGAAAACCTGGTTCTGAACCATATAGGTGGCGGCGGAAACTGGAAACATCAAGGTGGGGACAAACCTCAACTTCACCTCAGCTAATAAAGTGTGTCGCATACTGGGGTTTACTCGTGAAGAACGCCGTAATGTTCTCAGCGGTGTAAACCCTTTTAGGATGTCCCTCCAAGAACGACTTCTCCAAAGGGAGCTTGTCCAGCTCGTAGTGTCGAATTCCACTTACCCCACAAACCACCTTCAGCTACTGCAAAGCCTGCCAGCACCCTACCTAACCATTGCGTCTGAACAACCCCAACGCTCTACTGCCCGCTGGGCTCCCGGTGCTCCTGTCGGTTGCTCGTGTTGATCTCGCTCATGCACTGCCACTCGTTCATGTAGTTGCACTTCCACAAGCGCACCTTTCCGTCGTCGCCCGCAGAACTGAGAATCGTACCCGTGGCGTTCCACTCCACGCGCCACACCTCCAGGCGGTGGTCGTTTAATCGTGCCACGGTGTCCACTTTCAACTCTCCACTGCCGTTCTCGTACGCCTTAAAGATCCGTATATATCCGTCCTTGCATCCCGTGGCCAAGAGGTGGTAGCTCCTGCCCATTGAGGGTGCCCAGCTGACCAGGCGGATGAGCCCGTTGTGCTCGGGCAAACTGCACACCTTGGTAAACGTGGCCTTATTTTCAGGCTCCTCTAGGTGGTCATTATTGCGTAGACTGTCGTTTCTGGCGGAAAACGGGTCTTTTTTCTCCGCCAGAGTGTCCCCCGTGCTGAAGATGAAACCCTGGTCGAGCGCAACCACGGCAAACTGCTCCGTGCGGGCGAATTTGGCGGGACACCATTCGATACAAAAACTACTCTGGAGACTTTTTGCCGGAAGCTGCAGCGTTAGAATCGGGATTTCCAGCGTGAGGCTCCACACGGAGAGGTCTGCGGGCTCCACGGACTCGTAGACCCGGACAATGCCGTCAGAACCCACGCAGGCAAGTTTTAGCCCCAAATGCGCAGGGGCAAACTTAACATCATAAATAGGACCAAAAGACTCCACTGCCAACGTCGTCAACTTCATCCAGCGGCGGCCCAGGCCCTGGAGCTCGTCCGGCATCTCCTGCCAGATCTTGACCGTGCGGTCGTACGAGCAAGACGCCAACATCTTGAAGCTGGAGAATTCTGGATGTGCCCACAGTAACTTGACCACCAGCGAGTCGTGCGCCTTCCAGGAGTCGTTGAGCACCCACGTGTGCGTGGCGGGGTCGAGATCGAACACTTTCACGTGGTGGTCGGACGACGCGGTGGCGACGTGGCGGCCGTAGAAGTCGTAGCGGATGTCGTGGATGAGCTCCTCGTGGCCGGTCTGGAACGCTCTCATGGGGTGTTTTCTGGGTTTAAGGAAGGACGAGCAGGAGTGGGTGTGGGCTGTGGGCTGTGGTTTGTGGGCTGTGGTTTGTTATGGGCGGATTTGGTGGATTTGGGTGGTTTTTGGCGTAGTGTAAAGTAATAGATAGGTCTCAGAGGAGCTAAGGTCTGTGTTGATAGTGCGCACTGATAGGTGTAGTTGTATGGGAAGAGAAAGGTTGGGAGAAAAAGATATGGGGAAAGGGTTTTGAGGGGCTAAAAGTGGAATTATGGTCTGTCAAGGCGGGGGAGTCCAATTGAGTTTCCAATTTTGGAAAAACTCTGAAATTGGCAGATTTAGATGTGGGCTTATTAGCCCCACCGACAGTACTGACTCGCAGCCAGATTGCAGAATGTACTAGGAGCACCAATAAGGCAAAGCAACACGAAAAAGAAAGAAGAAAAAGACAAGAGCATATAGGAAGATGCGTGAAAAGAAAACATCGCCCTAACCCAAGCTGTTTCTCCCATAGTCGTCTTCTGCCTCCTCCATACTCCACGTCACGTGACGCGACACGGTGCGCTCGGCCAGCACATCACCAATTCCACTTTCCAGTCCGTGCGGACGTCACGAACTAACCCAAAACCTCACGCAAAACGCAAACGCAAAACGCAGAACGCTGAAATGTCCCTCCTCCAGGCCTCGTCCGTGGTGGCCGCATGCGCCCTCTTAAAGGTGCACAGTCCGCTACATACAGCAGTCGCTTTCGGGTTCTTTGGCTATGCTGCCACCGCGTATTTGATTCCTAGATTGGGCGCCAGTTTTATGAAAGTGGGCCTTTCTGGGAAGGACCTCCTGAAAAAGAAACCCGTGTCGCCGATCCCGGAGGCCATGGGCGTGGTGCCTGCAGTCACGTACATGGTGCTCTTGGTGACGATTATCCCCTTCGTGTTTTTCAAGTATTTGGTGACGTTTTCCGCCATGGCCAACGACGCCGACTTGGATGCACTCTACAACACCCAGTACCACCTGGTGGAGAACTATAATCTCTTCCCCCACAACAAACTCGCCGAGTACTTGAGCGGTGCCTTGTGTCTTATGTGCACTCTCCTCCTAGGGTTCTTCGACGATCTCTTCGACATTCGCTGGAGACATAAATTTTTTCTTCCCGCGGTGGCGTCGCTCCCGTTGTTGATCGTGTACTACGTGAATTTCAGCGTCACGGCGGTGGTGGTGCCGCTGTTTGTGACCAGCCATGTATGGGGCGAAGCGACGTTGGAGCACCTCAGCCGTTTCTTTCAGTGGGCCAACGGTGTGGTCACGTGGGCCACCGGGCTCAAGTTCACCACGTTAACGGACTACGAGTTTTCTGCGGTCTCCGCCCCGAAATTGCTCGACTTGGGCATTTTCTACTACGCCTACATGTCTGCCCTTTCCATATTTGCACCCAATTCCATCAACATTCTCGCGGGCATAAACGGGCTCGAGGTGGGCCAGTCCATAGTGTTGGCGGTGATTTTCCTTGCCAACGACATGTGCTACTTAATGACGCCGTCCATTTCGATGGCAGCGTACGATTCGCATATGCTCTCTGCTATATTTGTCATTCCCTTTTTGGGCGTGTCTTTGGGGCTCTGGCAGTACAACTTCTACCCCGCACTGGTGTTTGTGGGCGACACGTACTGCTACTTCAGCGGGATGGTGTTTGCCATCGTGGGGATATTGGGCCATTTTTCGAAAACATTGTTGATTTTCTTGTTGCCGCAGATCGTCAATTTCGTGTACTCTGTGCCGCAATTGTTCCACCTCGTGCCGTGCCCACGCCACCGGCTTCCCAAATTCGACGAGAAATCCGGGTTGATGAATGCCAGTTTTGGCGAATTACCTAGTGGAAGCAAGATAGGCGGGCTTTTTTTGGGTATCTTGGCCTTCTTCAAATTGGTCCAGGTCGAGAGAAACGACAGAAGGGAGATTGTGCGTTTTTCCAATTTGACCATCATCAATTTGTCCTTGGTGTGGTTTGGGCCCATGCGCGAAGATAGGTTGTGTTTGTTTCTTTTAGTGGTGCAACTATTTGTGGGACTAGGAATGCTCGTGGTGCGCCACACGGTGGGGCCGTGGTTGCTTGGGTACGACAATTTGTCGTGGGGCGCGAAGTAAGTGATATTTGATAATTTCAATTTGGTCCTCCAGGTTTGATTGCTATAGGGTATCTGGTTGGATATGTGGGTGGGAGTCATATAGACGCATTGTACTTGATGGTGGGAGTACTTGGGGAATACCGGCTAGGTTCATGGGGCACTCTACAGATTGAACAGTTGCGTTCTTTGCCCTGATCAACGCCGAAGTCATACAAACAAGACTTTTAATGCTAATGGCGAGCATCCGTCAGAAGGTAGCGCCAATCTTGAGACTGCGATGGGGTATCGCAGTTCACTCAGTGTCGAGATCCCGCACTTATAGAAAGAAATCAAAAAGTTCAAGAAATGCTTGCAATTCCCAGTGCGTTTCAACCTCACCTGACTTCAATGAAAATGTCTTCCACCGAATTACTCTGGAGTTTAAAAGGGCAATGGTCCTGGTTCTGAATGTGAATACGACTCGCATTGGGCCAATAGCAAGGCGGCCCAGATATGGATCCCGGTGCTGCTTGCGAACCTCTATGGATTCTACAAAGCAACAAAGATTCATTATGGCAGCTGATGGTCTTTTTAGCCGTGTGCGATTTTAGAATTTGGACGATTAGCAGCACTACTCCTCAAGTGGTGCAATTACACCGAACGTCAAAACGTACTCAGAACCACCGGCCTCCACTATCTTGACAAGTCCAAAGGGTCGTGCTACGGCAGACGACACAAATGAATCCTGCAGCGGACAGTTCTGTCTTTTCGTTTGTTAGGTTGGTTTTTGAAACGGTCTCTCAATAAACTGGCATTCTGTCCTACTACTTTCAGGGAGCTCGCGTTGCAGAGGCGAACGGGCATCCACGGAAAGATTCGTTAATATCCTCGAGAAGGTACCGGATATTCAGATTCCACTCGGAGTCATTGCACTGGATGTGCTGTATTTGTCCTTGTCAGACAATGCTAAGTTTCAGTTCCAGCCCTATCTCCCAGTCTTGAATTGTGCCAGGGTATTTCAGAAAAATCGATCACCCAAAAATATACTGTTCCAAAAGTTCTTCCAACTTTCCTCACTAAGACTCTCCTGTAAAAGAGAAGAAGACCGAAAGCCGGCAAAAAGAATCTTGCACTCTCAATATCGGAAGATGCCCACCAGTGTATCGCAGACCCAGCTATACCCAGCCCCGCTTTCCTTCCTTATGCGTAGGGACTATAACCGTTTTCCCTGAGAAACATTTCCAACGCCCGAAGCAACATCTGAGATATCGAGAACTGCTCCTCGAACATTACCCGGACGCTCAAAGGCACATTCTCCAAGATACCGAAAATTCCATGCCAGATTTTCGAAATCTTGCTTAGCCGGATCACTTTTTTCTCAAAGCTGTCGAGCGTTGGGTCGGGGAGTCCTCGGGAGTCATACAACGACAAAAGCCCCACATTTAGGCCGATGGTTTTGCATACCAAGACCTGGTCCATCAGACCTGTACAGTTGAAAAAGGACAAGACCTCTTTGCTGCCTTTCATTATCTGGAACGTACGCTGGGAGTGGTCGAGCTGCTGAATGAGAGCTGTATCACAAGGATTGTCATTTTCGATCACGGTCTGCACTTCCAAAAGACGCTTGCCGATGGTGTCTGCCACGAGCGAGAACGCCTCCGTATCAAACTCTATATCGTTTCTGAATTTCTGCATTTGCTGAAAAAGCGACTCCAACTGAAGAGCACCCTCGGCAGCCACCAAATCCAGAATGTCCAAAGACCCTCTTGCAACTCTGAGATTGTGTTCGTAACATTTCAAAGACATATCCTGACCCGAGTCCTGGTGGATGTTCTCGCTATTGTCTGTTGGTATTGCTTCTACCGAAGCCACGACTGCAGTGTAGAAGGCGTACGTCAATCTCATTGGAAATACGGGGAAGGGCAGGAAAGATAGTTGACTGCTTAGTTTTGAGCTTATTATAGGAAAAAAGGTGAATTTCAGGGTGGGTTGAGATTGTCCATGTCCTACTGAAGTAAGCCTGGATTGTGGATATGACGTTTCATGACCCAGACAGTGGCAGAAAGAGAACGCAAGAACAAAGAGAAATTCTCCTCGCTGAACAGAATGAAACACTTCGGCAAAGAGTGAGGACCGAGTAGAAGACCCTCTGTTTTGTGGGTATGGAGTATAATAGGGCGCACTGAGATTCATAAACACAAGTGATATCTCGAAACTGCCGTACTCAATCCTAGCGCCTCGTTGGGAAACAAATTACAATGGTACGTTATGCGTCATCTTCTCGGTTTGACCCAACGCCATATGCCGCCATGAGTAGATGATCAGCCTATCAAGAAGTCGAACACACTTACATGAAAATCTTGGGAATAACATACTAAACGGCAATTGGTTAACGTTTCCTGTTCACTTCCTTTCACTCTATACCGTTAGGAAACCATGGCCTCTTGTTTTAATTGGGAATACTACTCACATAGTATCAAGACCACTATCTTGAAGTCAAGAGCATCACTCCGTCGAAATGTTCTTCAGCTTGGGGACACCCCGTGCCAATACATCGATCGTGTCCCGTGCTAGAATGTATTGCTCCGTGATCTTTGCACCAATGGCTTCTGGAACATCAGCCATGTTTGCACTCAAGCTTGCCCAAAATGACAAGTACTGCCTGTGAATTGCCAATGTCTTCGAGTAGTCCTTTAGCTGAGGATTAGGTCTCCCTTCTGAATCTCTCAAAGCGAGAAGGCGAACATTTAGGTTGACCAAGCACCGCACTATATGCTGGCCCAAGTCTGCCATATTGTTGTAGAATCTCAAGGAATTGGTGGCGTTGCTCATCTTCACGAACATGAACCTTGCAAATCTGAGTTTCTCATTCTGATCCTTAGAACCAACGTGTTCTGGCAGTTCAGACTCCACAAATATGGTCTGGATCTTCTGTTTCCAAACTAGGCTGTCGATCTCCTCAAGCAGCGCTTTTAGTTGGCTGAGGTTGTTCTCGAAGGCGACCACATCAAAGCCAAAGTCATAGATGAACGTTTTGAGGCGCGTGGAAAAGCTGTCGAGTTTTTGTGCTAGGATTTGGGCCAAGTCTGAAATTTCTGGAACGGTTTGCAGGAGAGAGCTATCTACCAACGTGAGGTGTGTTTCCAGGAGGAGATTATTCGTTGGAATGGCCGCAAAAAGCGAGTACAAGGCTGTGAAAACAAGAAGTGCTGATGTCTTCATTCTGGTGAACGATGCCTCTGAAACAGTGTTTCGAATGCTGCTGGCAGTCTTTTTATCACATCTTCCGGTACATCTTGGAAGGGTGAATATGCCTAACAGCATGGAGCATTTGGTCTGCTTGATTGTTCAACTAGGCATTTTGGGGGTGGGACGATATTCCGCTTCTCGAAAACGACCAACAATGGGGAGCGGTTTCCACGATTGGCTGGTCTTTGTCACCTGTAGCATGCGTGGTGTAACGGCATATTGAGGACCACGACAAAACAATCAGAGGTAAAAGACTACTTCCGCCCGCGCATACATCACTCTTATAGAGATCATTCAATGGCAAGGCGCAGTAAATACGCAGCTTCATTTGAAGTCCAACTTTCCTGGCCAGATGGAGTGGAAAAGAAATCCATTGCCATTCGTGTTGGAGGCTGAGAATGATACAAGGCCATGTCCCAATCGGTAAGGGCTTCTGACGAAAGTGGTTGAACTATCTGGAGTGAATGTTCGTGTTCCGTAGCTCAAATCTCGCTTTGAATGGTGGGTTCCCTTTCTCCTTTGCCAACCGAACACAGAAAAGGAATACGTTTAGAAGTCTATCTGAGCTTGCTGTTTTGCCTTCTGAGCCGTCTATATTGACCAATAAGCGAATGATTGACATAGCAGAAGGCTCAGTAACGTAGTATAACAAAATGGTAAGAAAAAGCATTACAGTCCCAACCTGAAATGAGCCTTCAGAATGAAAAAGAGGGGTTGTATTCCATTGTGGGTCATCCTTTGTAACCATATGCCGTTCTTCCCAATACCTCTGCAGCAAGGCTTCTACACACAGCACATGCGACCCAAAATTACTGAGAACTTCTTTATGAAGATGAATAGGTAGTTAAGGAACGAGAGTCCGACCACGAAAAAGGCAAGAGTCAGTGAAGGATCGCCCATAGTGCTGATGGCCTGCACTTGTGAGGAAAGCATAGCCACAGGCACGGAGTGCCAGCCGTTTGGGCAGATTCGAAGGAAGATTCTTGAATGAGTATTCTCTAATTTTGGTCCTTACGTAGCCTTCGAACGCTACCGGGGCGTAAATGCTATTCTGTTTTGGAAGCTGAGACATTCAAAGGTAACCATATGCGAGACGAGGAAGCTACAAAAGGGGAAAATTTTTCAGTCAAATAGATAGTCATGCCTGGAGGACACACTGATTTCAGGCGAACACAGACCGTTCCACGTTACGTTTGATGAATGCATGCATATTTCTCGTCTAAGAAGGTTTCGAAGTCCGCCCGCAAGCAATTTCATAACGTCTAACTGGAGCCTAGATAGGTCGCCAATTGGGTAGAATTGACTGAAATTTGTCTCAAAAAAACGTTCTGTTACGTGCTTTCGCCTGGTGTTGGCTGGAGTCGTGTCCCGCACAGGCAGAGTCTGGTGTCGTGCCTACTCTACTCTGACGAAGGCCCAATTCGTGAAACATTCCAATTGCGAAGACACCACGACCCGGAGAAAGCATTCCATGAAAAACCGTCTCAGAAAACTCTCAGAAACTTCAATTCAACCGCACTCTATTTTGCAGCCTGGCTATCAGAGCCGGTGGCCTATGCAGTCCGAACATGCACAAGTCACCCAGCAATATAGTCATCCTCCATCGGGTTATCACCATCTCTCAACACCAGCCTACTATGACTAAAACTCTGTATTTCCCTAAAAAATCTCGCCATTTCCCTTGGTGGGTCCCGATCACGATGTTTCAGGCAATCTCTATGACGGTGCGACCAAGCGAGATACAAGGTGGTGCTTTCTGGTTCATCTTATCTCCCGGTATTCGCCTCTACTTCTCTCAAAGAAATCCACACAACACACAACAATACAATAACACTAAATCAATATCACATACACAATATCCACTCAAGTCCACATTTTGCCTCTATACCAAAACTCTACCCACCCGGGCTCGCAACGCGCACGTGACCCGCGCGCTCCATCTCATCAGGCAAAAAAATCCACCTCCACCATCCACCTCCCACACCCATCTTCGGTCTACTGTATCGTCTGCACCACAGTCTCTCAGCCCGCCAAAATGGACATCGCCAAGCCCGTCGGCTCCGAGATCGCGTCGGTCGACTTTGGCGTGCTCTCCACCGCGGAGATCCGCAAGCTCTCCGCCAAGCAGATCACCAACCCGATTGTGTTTGATACTTTGGGCCACGCCGTGCACAACGGTCTTTATGACTTGGCGCTCGGCGCGTTTTTGAGAAATCTCTGCACCACGTGCGGACTCGACGACCGGTTCTGCCCGGGCCACCAGGGCCACATCGAGTTGCCGGTGCCGGTATACAACCCTCTCTTCTTCAACCAGATGTACACGTTTTTGCGGTCCGCGTGCCTCTACTGCCACCACTTGCGGCTCGGCGCGTTGGAGACTCACTCGTTTATGTGCCGATTGAAGTTGGTCCAGTACGGGCTCCTCCTTGAGGCGCAGCAGCTCGAGGAAATGGTGGCGAAAGACGCCGCCAGCGACGAGGACAAAACGTCCCTGATGGACGCGGCGGCTAGACAGGCGGTGATGGCGTCACGTGACGCGTTTGTGGACCTGGCCATTTCCGCCGCGCTTGCCGCCGGCCGCACGCTGCCACGCGGGTTAGTGTCGGAGTCCGTAGGAGAGGAGCGCAAAAACATCATCGTGACTTTCTACGCGCGCATCCTCACGCGCCCCCGCTGTGAGCACTGCGGCCTGTACTCGCCCACGTTCCGTAAGGACGGTTTTGTGAAGATCTTCGAGAACCAGTTGCGCGAGAAGCAAATTGCACAGAACAGAGTCAAGGGCATGAACCGGCCAGACATGTTGCGCAAAAGCGAAAGTGCGGCAGGCCCAGAAAGCGGTGCCACCACGACCTTGCCGCAGATCCGCCCCGCCATGGGCTCCAAGTACGTGTTGGCAGCGGAGGTGCGTGCCATTTTGCGTGCCGTCTTCGCCAACGAGCAGAGCGTGTTGCGCACAGTGTTCCACGCCCGTCCGCTGGAGGAATCCGTCACCGCCGACATGTTCTTCATGCAGGCCGTCGTGGTTCCGCCCACCCGGTTCCGTTTACCGCAAAAGTTAGGAGACGAAGTGCACGAGAATGCACAGAACGAACTCCTCCTGAATGTGTTGCGCACGTCCCTCCTCATCAAGGACTTGAACGACCAGATCGCGGGCCGCTTCGCCAAGGGCACTGCGGGTGCCGCGGATGAGCGGAAGATCTTGTTCAACCGCTTAATGAACGCGTTTGTGACACTCCAGAACGACGTTAACGCGTTCATCGACTCCACCAAGAACCAGAATGCGCCTGCGGGCAAGACCCCCGTGCCGGGCATCAAGCAGGCGTTGGAGAAAAAGGAAGGTCTTTTCAGAAAACACATGATGGGCAAGCGTGTCAACCACGCTGCCCGTTCCGTCATCTCGCCCGACCCCAACTTGGAGACCAACGAGATCGGTGTGCCGCCAGTCTTCGCGGTGAAGTTGACTTACCCAGAACCCGTGACTGCGTATAACGTGGCGGAGTTGCGGCAGGCGGTGATCAACGGGCCGGCCACGTGGCCCGGCGCCACGCAGGTGCAGCACGAGGACGGCCAGATGGTTTCGTTGCTCGGCATGACCGCGGAGCAGCGCAAGGCCGTGGCCAACCAATTGTTGACGCCGTCCAACGGCGCGTCTGTGGCCAGCAAAAAGGTGTATCGCCACATAAAGAACAACGATGTGGTGGTCATGAACAGACAGCCCACCTTGCACAAGGCGTCCATGATGGGCCACAAGGTGCGCGTGTTGCCCGGTGAGAAGACCTTGCGCTTGCACTACGCCAACACGGGTGCATATAACGCAGACTTTGACGGTGACGAGATGAACCTTCATTTCCCACAAAATGAAAACGCCCGTGCCGAGGCGCTCACCTTGGCCAACACGGACTCGCAGTACTTGACGCCGACGTCCGGCTCCCCGTTGCGTGGTTTGATCCAGGACCACATCTCTGCTGGTGTGTGGTTGACGAGTAAGGATACGTTTTTCAACCGCGAGACGTACCAGCAGTTGGTCTACGGGTGTGTTCGTCCGGAACACGGGCACACCAACGGCGCTGCACGCATTTTGACGGTGCCACCCACGATCTTCAAGCCCGAGCCCATGTGGACCGGTAAGCAGGTCATCTCTACGATCTTGCTCAACATCAAACCCCACGGCGTGGCGGGAGTCAACCTCGTTTCCGAGAACAAGGTCAAGAACGAGTACTGGGGCCGCGGATCCGAGGAAAACACCGTGCTCTTCAAGAATGGCGAGCTCTTGTGCGGTATCCTCGACAAGTCGCAGTACGGAGCATCTCAATATGGTTTAGTGCACTCGTTGCACGAAGTTTACGGACCAGACACCGCCAGCAAGGCGCTTTCTGTCTTGGGCCGCCTCTTCACTAACTACACCATGATGGCCGCGTTCACGTGTGGTATGGATGATCTCCGGTTGACCGCAGAAGGAAACGCGTGGAGAAAAGAAATCTTGGGCCAGTCCGTGGACATCGGGCGTGTGGCCGCGTGCGAGGTGACCAACTTGGACACGGCCACGGCCAGCGACAACGCGGAGTTGTTGAAGCGTTTGCAGGAGATCCTCCGCGACGACAACAAGTTGGGCATCTTGGACGCCATCACACAGTCCAAGGTCAACTCGATTACGTCGCAGGTGGTCAGCAAGTGTGTGCCAGAGGGCACCATGAAGCGGTTCCCGTACAACAGTATGCAGGCCATGGCATTATCTGGAGCCAAGGGCTCGGGTGTGAACGTGTCGCAGATCATGTGTCTCTTGGGCCAGCAGGCGTTGGAGGGGCGCAGAGTACCTGTGATGGTGAGCGGAAAGACGTTGCCCTCGTTCAAGCCGTTCGAGACCGACGCGCGCGCAGGAGGGTACATCAAGGGCCGTTTCTACTCGGGCATTCGCCCGCAGGAGTACTACTTCCACTGCATGGCCGGCAGAGAAGGATTGATCGATACTGCGGTCAAAACATCTCGTTCCGGATACTTGCAGCGGTGCTTGACAAAGCAGTTGGAGGGTATTCACGTGGCGTACGACAACACGGTCAGAGACTGCGATGGTCTGATGATCCAGGTGCTCTACGGAGGCGACGCCGTCGACACCACCAAGGAGTCGCACATGACGCAGTTCAAGTTCTGCCTCGACAACTACGACGCCATGTTGAGCAAGTACAATCCGGGCGAGCTCACCGACCACTTGGACACACTGACTGCTTTGTCGTACTCCAAGAAGGAACGCAAGAGCTACAAGAAGCAGGCGGACTTGCCACACTTCGACCAGAACGCCAAGTACGACCCGGTGTTGTCTGTGTACAACCCGGCCAAATACTTGGGGTCGGTCTCGGAGAAGTTCCAGGACAAGCTCGACGCGTTTGTCAAGGAGCACCCGGGCTTGTTCACCAAGCACCTGAGCGACGGCATCTCCGAGAAGAAGTTCCGTGCGTTGATGCAGTTGAAGTACATGCGCTCGTTGGTGAACCCGGGAGAATCCGTGGGCATTATCGCGGCGCAGTCTATTGGTGAGCCTTCCACGCAGATGACGTTGAACACCTTCCACTTCGCCGGCCACGGCGCTGCCAATGTCACCTTGGGTATCCCCAGAATGAGAGAGATTATCATGACCGCATCTTCTTCCATCAAAACACCTCAGATGACATTGCCCGTGTTGCCCGACGTGACCGATGAGATGGCCGACTCGTTCTGCAAGTCCGTGGGCCGCGTCTGCTTCAGCGAGTTCATCGACAAGGTGATCGTCACGGAGAAGACCGGAGTCGTCAACGACTCACCGTACCGGTCGTACCAGGTGCGCATGTGCTTCTACCCGAGCGCGGAGTATGAGGAGGAGTACGACATCTCGCAGAAGCACTTGCAGAACACCATCAGCCAGACCTTCTTGCGGAAGTTGGAGCTCGCCATCAGCAAGGAGCTCCGCAAAATGCGGGTGAGCCAGCTTCCGAAGATCGGTAAGGCCGCGCCCAAGGAGCAGCCCGTGGTCAAGAAAACGCAGGAAGAAGGATCCGACGACGAGGGATCCGACGATGAGGCCGAGGACGTGAAAAACGAGGGCAACGGCAAGCAGCCCGTTTCCTACGACGGCCCCGACGACGACGAGGTGGAAAACATGCGCAGAGCCGAGCAGACGTCCGACGAGGAGATGGACTCCAGCTCGGACTCCGGCTCAGACTCGGACTCGGAATCCGACTCGGAATCCGACTCCGAATCCGACGACCGCATGTTCGACGACGAGGCCAAGGAGACCAAAAAGAAACCCAAGGCGTTGTCGCAGATCGCCAAGGGCAGAGAAGCAGATGTCGTCTCCAACCACCACTTGATCAAGGCGTACAACTTCGACGACAATCACGGCGAGTGGTGCGAGTTCGAGGTCGAGCTTCTTGGCGAGACGCAGAAGTTGTTGATGGTAAACATCATCGAAGAGTTGTGTCGCGTGACAGTCGTGAGAGAAATCAAAAGAATCGGTCGCTGTGTGCGTCCACAGGGCGACGGCAAGCGCGAGCTCACCACCGAGGGTGTCAACTTCAAGGCCATGTGGGAGCAGGACGACTTCATCGACGTCAACGGCATCCGGTCTAACGACATCAGTGCAGTGCTCCAGACGTACGGTGTAGAGGCTGCCAGAAACACCATCGTCAACGAGGTCAACAACGTGTTTTCCACGTACGCGATCTCCGTGTCCACGCGCCACTTGGACTTGATTGCCGACATGATGACCAGAGAGGGCACGTACCTTGCGTTCAATAGACAGGGCATCGACTCGTCGACGTCTGCGTTCAAGAAAATGTCGTACGAGACCACGTGCCAGTTCTTGACCAAGGCGGTGCTCGATGGTGACAGGGAAGATTTGGACTCGCCTTCTGCGAGAATCGTCATGGGCAAGTTGAACGGCGTGGGTACAGGTTCGTTCGACGTGATGGCGAAGATGGAGACCAGTCACAGTGGGTAGGTGGTGGAATGTGAACGTGTAGTGGATGTGTATAGTGAATGTTTAAGTATAGAATTTTGAATGTAGTAATGTATGGTGAATGAGTATATTGGATGAGTATATTGGATGAGTATATTGAATGAGTGTATTGAATGAGTTATATTGAATATTTGACAGAGTGTAGTGAACGTACAGTGAACGCTTGAGCATAGTTAGTCTTTGAGCATAGTTAGTGTTTGAGCATAGTTAAAGTGTTCAAGAGTTGAGGGTTGAATACACAGCTGAATTATTACACAGCTAAATCCAGTATTCAGAACCAGACACACAGAAATAGGTGCAATTTTAATTTCGTACACCGTTGTATACACCGTTGAATAAGTACACAGGGCTGGAAATAAGGCTCTTAAGGCACGATTCTGCGATCATGCATCAGGATCAATCGGGTATTTTTATGACCAATCTACGGATTCCTGGATTAGTAAAATGTCTTTAGAGTGCTTTCCGGTTATAGGGCGAATGTAAGCTTACATTTCCGAGGTAAGTGTTGCTTATAAGAGGAATCCACAACGCAAATAATGGAGAGTTGCGCAATAGGTTCTGGTTATCCATTACTTTAAGCTTTGAAAAAGGCGATATCGCTACTATGCAAGCTTGGGTGTCTAGTACTCTTGCAAGAGGATTCTAATACATCATTTGAGGTAATTGCTATCACGCAGTGAAGAAAGTTGACCAGAAGGTGACAAGTTCTAGTCATTGATGTAATAATACCGTATGAAGACTATTGTATATTCTATATTGTTGTGGGTTCTATATTGTTGTGTGTTCTGTAATATAATATATCCTATATTGTCGTACATTCTATACACTTGTGTATTCTAGGTGGTCGTATACTCATGTATTTTCAGGAACCACTTATCGCAGTATCCACTACTCATATAAGCCTATACCAACGTCCCACATAAACTTCCATAATACTCTTTTTTCATAATTCAGATCTATTACGATCTATCTTCTGTACTTCTCTTCTATACCCCTCCTCTATACTCATCTTCTATACTCCTCTGCCTCCTCTATACTGGATACACAGCCCTGCCTATACATTAAACGCAGCAAGCAAGAACGTAAGCACAAAGGAAAACTTGAAGCTGGGCCTGTTGAAAAACAACGTCTTCAAGTCCAACTTGCGGCTCCCGATTTTAAGCACGGACGTCCACGGAACAGTAATAATGCCCCTGTTTTCCAAAAACTGCAAAAGTAAGTAACTAGAGAGAGACAAGAACACGATTGCTGTGGAGAGTTTGCCAATGACCACGCCCAAAAAGAGACCAGTAACAGAACCGATGCTCAAATCGGAATAGTCGAGATTTCCACCAAAACGCGACGTTCTGGCCTTGGCCTCCAAACTCTGTGGGGTGTAATTTCTCTGTGGAGAAGACAACACAGCATCGTTCCGAATGAGGGCTGTGGGTCTCAGCAAAACGCTTGCGCCAAACAAGACAGGTGCGATTTTCAAGGAGTTTCTGAGCAAGCCGGGTCTAAGGAACGTGGTGAACATGGTTGTTTTTGAAAACGGGACGTGTGGGTGCAATTGCAAGTTTGCTGTTTGTTGGGTCGGGACCGTCACGTGAACGTGGGGGCACGGCTAAGTGATAAAGATCACGTGACTGAATACACGTGTAATTGGGCACGTGAGCAAATTAAGCTCGCCACATGACCAGATCACATGATCTTAATCACATGATTGTAATCACGCGAGGATCATCACGTGCACCTCTTGCTTGCTGCGCATCGCCGGGCGCTTCTACGCACGCACGGCATTTTGCGGCCTGCACACAGCGCCAGCAGCGCTCTGCTCAATCCGGCACTACGGACAGCCTCTGGTTTCTGCACCTGTACTTGGTAGGGCAAGGTATAAGATAGGCCAGATTCCCACCCTGGGCTTTGCCTGCCAGCTGTTCAACACAGGTAAGTGGCTATTTTTGTGTTTATCTTAACCTTGCAATAATTGTTGCACCCGCGTTCCAGCCGTGTCAGTCGCCACTGCTGTGTTTCTTGGACCAAGTGTTTTTTTCTCATCTCTCTTATTCCTTCCCTGCTGCTGCGCTAGTCTCCATAGTCAAGCCCTACGCAAGACGCGTTGAGATCTAGTCTGAGCCAACAAAAGGCAACAAAGGCACTACAAAGGCCATAAAAAGCCATACAAAAAAGGAAAAGCAACGTTTGGTACTTGCCTGATTTTTACAATCTGTTGAGTGCAGAAAGCCAGTTCAGCCGGGCGCTCGTTCGTTGTTCACATTTGCATCTTTCGCCGAGTTTGCATATTTCCACCGTTTCCACCTTTTCCATACTTGCGCCATGGTGGTGGCCAATTTCACGCAACACGCCGTCACCTTGGCCCCGGGCGTGGTCTTGGCGGGGTATAGTGCGATGCTCAATTCCGCAGTGATGGGCGACGTCAAAGTCGTGGTCAACTGTGGCTCCACACAAAATTTCCTCCAGTTTATCGACCACGCTCTGCCCACTATTTCGTCCGACGTCATCGTGCTAAACTTGGACCCCTACACCTCGTCCACTGACCCGCCATATAAGGAGTTCCACGCGCGGTTCAACCGCGTGCTCCAGAACTACTTGGCGTTCTTCTATAGCTATAACAAGGACGTGCAGTTCTTCATCAACTCCAACTACCAGAACAGCAAGCTTAGCTTGGACTCGCCCACCATGAACGGCGTGCCGCTCCGGCTGTTGTTCAACATCAACAGGCTTTTGAAGCTCATCAAAAACGTCAACGGCACCGCAGGCTTTCTATTTGTATCGGACAACTTCGGCCTGCACCACCACTCCAACGCGCTCCTTTACGCCTTGGCCATTCTGTACTTGATGGACAGCTATAACTATAATTTCGAGGCCAGCTACCGGTTTTTGCAGTCGCTCGTGGCACCACTGCCGAAGGGCAATGGGGCGTTTTTTCCTGCTGCGCCAGAGCTCTTCAACGGCAACCATTATGACGATGTGTTGCTCATCGACAGCCTCAAGAAGTTCTATGTCGAGAACACGAAAATCAAGGTGGCGGAGAGCGGAGTGATGACGAAAAACTTCAGGTTGAAACGGTCCGTGGAGAGCCTCGACTCACATGCGATGCAACCCGTCAAGCGCATGGCCTGAGGACTATGAACACCCACGAAAACAACAAAAAGAAAATAAATAAAAACGAGAAACAAGAAAAAACGAAAAGTGCTCAGTGCTGCACCGACGCTTGCGTTGTAGTTCTCTACTTCTCTGGGATGGACAAACCGACCATGTTAGCGGTTTTTCTCACGTTGTCCAGCTGGCTCATGGTCAAGCCTGGGTTGTATCTCTCAAGGAGCTCGTTGTAGACTCGCTGGTTCTTCAAATATGCAACTACATTGTGCAAATTGTGGACATCTTCCTTGGAATCCACGAGATTCTCCACTTTCTTGGAATCCAAAGGCGGATACTCGATTTTCCCGGCCTCGAGTTTGTCGAGCTGCGCTTGGATTTTCTCGGTCGACTGGCGGGTACGAATCAACTGCAATTTCTCATATGTTAACCTGGCCTTGTTCTTCGCAAGGTCCTTTTTCCGCCGGTGCGCGTGCACCTTTTTGTGGGCGGTCAAGAGCTCTTTCTGTAACTCTTTGTATAAGTTTTTGAACATGGTCATATTGGAAAAAAGAAGGAATTCGTTTGAGTGGCAGTTCTGTAACAGCTTCCGAGAAAGGGGAGGGTATGGTGTTGGAAGTATTTTTCGGGCACGTGACCCGCACGGGCGAGCCGGCTCGATTTCTCCACCCGAAATGAACATCCAGGATATCCAGCTATACCATAGCCATTCTGGAATGTGAAAAAGTAGCCGCCAAATCATTAAAGTCTAGAAATAATGAACGCTGAGCCATACCCGGTACATGCACGTGACTGGGACCACGTGTCCCTGATGCCCACACGCGTCGTCGGTGTGCCTCACTACTTTCCCCAGTGCCCACTGTATCTGCGAGTAAGTGAGTAAGTGAGTAAGTGAGTAAGTGAATAAGTGAGTAAGTGAGTAAGAGAATATCGCTGAAACTAGTATGCCAATCGCTTTGAACGATTCTTACTATGCCAGATCTTTTTATCTGATGCCCTCGCTCGTCTTAATTACTAGGAGGAAGCACCGCGACCAGGTAAATTAAGGCGCCAGGATAGGAAGACTGGCGAAGTACCAGTCAAAAGGAACATAGACCCGCCCCATGTGTTTCTTCCCACTTTCCTTGAGTACGATTTGCTCAGCACATTTCCCTGCCACCGTTCGCTTTTCATCCACCAACCACCGATAGAAACAAGATCAATGCTCTCACTTTTCTACCGCCACACATACCGGTTTTGGCTCCTAACTACCCGGTCCCAAAAGACAACCCCAATGCATTTTTCCCTGTCTTCTCATGGAAGTTCCCTTTTTATCACATTTTCACCTCTCACCATATTCCACGTCCGTTACCTTACTTCACCTTTTTCTCCTCTTACCTTCTTACCCTCTTACCCTTTTACCCTCAGTACAGCAGCCCCTCGTGGCCCTGGCCACTCCCATAGTGAAGCGCGGAGAAGAGCCCCCAAAAGTCCGGCGAGTCCGCACCCCTCTCGAACCGCTAGTGCAGGCGCCTGACCAATAGCGTCAGGTCTCGGCTCCGAAAAACAGTGCGAATTTTTCCATCCTAAAGAGCGTACCGCTCCATAAAATTGCACCAGTCGCAAACGATCCTTTTCCTCCCACATTGGTTCTTAACTCCTCCGTCAAACAATGTTCAGATCCGCAGCCAGAAACGTATGTGATAAATGCTGAGCACGCTGTGCTTCGCCTGGGTATTCTTTTTATATTGGCGTCCGTCTTCCACCGCTATCTGTACGTCTAATCTCGGGCGTATCTAGGGAAATCTGGGCATTGATCCAGCGCCCACGTCCAGAATCAGTTTGTGCATATCTCCATAGTTCAGGTCCATTGGCAATTCTGAGTATATGGGGATTTTATCCCTTTCCTGTTGCTGTCTTTTTTTTTTACTTTATGATCAGATACCCATTGTTCCTCATCCCACGTGTACCATCGATGATATCATGTACCGAAATCCCAAAACCGGCCAATGGGTCTTGATCAATCAGTGACGACTAAAGCAGAAATATTCAAACCAAAACCACAATCACACAAACACACGACACAAAACCAGATAGCCGCCAACACCTTTACCCCTCCCCTGCCGTCCCCGCTTTCATACTAACAACTCCAGGTTCGTACGCTCGCCACCGTGGCCTCCCCCGAAGCCGTGTTGCCCAAGAAGTACGGCGGCAGATACACCGTCACCTTGATCCCTGGTGACGGTATCGGTAAGGAAATCACCGACTCCGTCCAGACCATCTTCAGAGACCAAAACGTCCCAATTGACTGGGAGGTGGTCGACGTTTCCGGGTTGAGCGAGGACCCCCAGGGTGTCACCGAGGCTGTCAACTCGTTGAAGAGAAACAAGGTCGGATTGAAGGGTATCTTGTACACCCCCACCAACACGCACGCCAAGTCGTTGAACGTGGCGTTGAGAAAGGAGTTGGACATCTACGCTTCGTTGGTGTTGATCAAGAACATCCCCGGCGTCAAGTCCAGATTGGACGGTATCGACTTTGCCTTGGTCAGAGAGAACACCGAGGGTGAGTACTCCGGCTTGGAGCACCAGTCGTTCCCCGGCGTGGTGGAGTCGTTGAAGATCATGACACGCTTCAAGTCCGAGAGAATCGCCAAGTTCGCGTTTGACTTCGCCAAGAAGAACAACCGTAAGTTGGTCACCGCCATCCACAAGGCCAACATCATGAAGTTGGGCGATGGTTTGTTCAGAACCACCGTCAAGGACGTGGCCCAGGACTACCCCGGCATCGAGGTCAGCGACTTGATTGTGGACAACGCCTCCATGCAGGCCGTGGCCAAGCCCGAGCAGTTCGATGTTTTGGTCACCCCTAACTTGTACGGTTCCATTCTCTCCAACATTGGTGCCGCCTTGATCGGTGGTCCCGGTTTGGTGCCCGGCGCCAACTTCGGTAGAGAGTACGCTGTGTTCGAGCCCGGATGCAGACACGTCGGTTTGGACATCAAGGGCCAGAACACCGCCAACCCCACCGCCATGATCTTGTCTGCGGCCATGTTGTTGAGACACTTGGGCTTGAACTCCCACGCGGACAACATCTCCAAGGCCACCTACGGTGTGATTGCCGACGGTAGTATCAGAACCAAGGACATTGGTGGTTCTTCCACGACCACCGAGTTCACCGACGCCATCTTGGCCAAATTGAACGCTTAAGCGCGATTCTCATTATAACATAGATAGCAATATATTCCAAAAGAAGGTTCTTGTAGGTGAGGGGGTTAGTAGAAGGAGAGAAGGGGCAGTTCAAGGTGTCATAGTCGATGCTTTGCAGATCGTCTTTAGCACATGCTGCCTACTAATCAAATGGTGTTACTGGATACGTGATGCAATACACAAGAAAAGACAACCCAGATAGTCGAATGATGATATTGAAGGCCAGATCACGTGACACACTGTACGGCTGTTACCAAGCATTGACTTATTTGGTCTTTATCGCCTGGACAGAAAGATGTATATATTGTCTGTTGACGGAGTAGTTTCCGTATAAAGAGTTGCTTTAATTCTTGAAGTAGTTGGTTACGATTTCAAGCTTGTAGCATTAACACACGACTTCCCAAATATCTGTGCTCCTGAACCAGCAAGCCAACTACAGCAAGCCATTATAGAATCTAGTAATTTCATATTTGGCGGTTCCAACACGGACTCGACTTGAAACAGCTCGTAAATGAGTCACAACACAACAAAACCGACCACGTGGCTTTTAAGAGTGAAAAAAAAGGAAAATGGGAAGTTTAGTGATTGCCCCCCGCAACCGTGCCTCCATACTGATCCACCTTAGAATGGGCACACCGGCCCCCTACTTAAAAACTGCTATTCTACATTTTCCACTCGAAATTCCCCACAACAGTGCGAAATCTACAGTTAATTAGCTGGTCCGAGTCACCCCAGCCAGACCAGCGACCAGAGCCCACTAAAGTCCCACAAAACGCAAGAAAGTACTCCCTTTTGTATCCTGTAAATAACACTCTGGCCAAGATGCCGGTAAAGCGAAAAACAAAATTTAAACTAATTTCGTGCGTTTGCTTAGTCTGCTCCGTTTTCTGGTGGAGTCATGGCCGCGCCCCACGCAGGACACCCAATATTTTCAGTATATAAGACGGCGGTGCGCACCCGGACTTCGTCCTCCTTTTTTCCCGTTTGGTTTAACGGAGTCCGTTCATTCCTTTGCTGTATCCAAAGGTCTTAAGTAAGCCAATTTTTGATTCAATTTTTGAAGCTTTTCGCTTGACTCGCGCCAGATTTCATCGCAACCAGATTCAGAACCATGTGTGACGTGGTCTTAGGCTCCCAGTGGGGAGACGAAGGAAAGGGAAAATTGGTGGACATTTTGTGTGAAGATATTGACGTGTGTGCGCGGTGCCAGGGCGGCAACAACGCGGGGCACACGATTGTGGTGGGCGACGTGAAGTACGACTTCCACATGCTCCCATCCGGGTTGGTCAACCCCAACTGCCTTAACTTGGTCGGTTCCGGTGTGGTGGTCCACGTGCCTTCCTTGTTCGAGGAGTTGGAGAACTTGGAGAAAAAAGGCTTGCACTGTAGAGACCGTTTGTTCATCTCGTCCAGAGCGCACTTGGTCTTCGACTTCCACCAGAGAACAGACAAGTTGAAGGAGGCCGAGCTTTCTGCCAACAAGAAGTCCATTGGCACCACGGGAAAGGGCATTGGCCCTACGTACTCCACCAAGGCGTCCAGGTCTGGAATCAGAGTGCACCACTTGGTTTCTGAGGAGCCCGAGTCGTGGGAAGAGTTCAAGCTCAGATACGGCCGTCTCGTGGAGTCGCGCTACAAGCGTTACGGCGAATTCGAGTACGACACGGCCGCGGAGTTGGCCCGGTACGAGAAGTACCGCGAGCTCTTGAGGCCGTTTGTGGTGGACTCTGTGGACTTCATGCACAAGGCGATTGCCGAAAACAAGAAGATCTTGGTCGAGGGTGCCAACGCGTTGATGTTGGATCTCGATTTCGGCACCTACCCATACGTGACGTCCTCGGCCACCGGTATTGGTGGAGTTTTGACCGGTTTGGGAATCCCTCCCAGAACCATCAAAAACGTCTACGGTGTGGTGAAGGCATACACGACCAGAGTGGGCGAGGGTCCATTTCCTTCCGAGCAGTTGAACAAGGATGGTGAAACCTTGCAGACTGTCGGCGCCGAATACGGTGTCACCACCGGCAGAAAGAGAAGATGTGGCTGGTTGGACTTGGTGGTGTTGAAATACTCCAACGCGATCAACGGCTACACGCACTTGAACATCACCAAGTTGGATGTGTTGGACTCGTTCAAGGAGATCCAGGTGGCGGTGTCCTACTCGTACAACGGCAAGAAATTGCCCTCTTTCCCCGAGGATTTGAACGTGTTGGCCAAGGTCGATGTGGAGTACGTGACCTTGCCTGGCTGGGAGCAGGACATCTCCAAGATCACCGACTACAAGGACTTGCCCGAAAACGCCAAGAAGTACTTGGCCTACATCGAGGAGTTTTTGAACGTTCCTATCAAATGGGTGGGCGTGGGCCCTGCACGTGAGTCGATGTTGGTGAAGCAGTAGACTAGGTTAGACAGTAACAATAAAACAGAAAAGAGAAAGAGAGTAGGGATGTACTGGGGAAGAATTCGGGTACTGCCTCCATGTCATGGTCGCGAACGGGAAGACAGCCTAGGATCGGGTTCCTTTTTTTTCCCAAAAATTGTTTCTAATCTGACCCGCAATAACCGCAAAACCCTTTCGCGTCAACAGCATACTGTTTTTTCGCAACCCTGGGCAGCCAGCCTACCGGTTTTTCGCTTTTAGGTATGCCAGTCGCCGACCAGAAACATGATTTCCTTATATAAGTGGGGGTCCGCTCTTTTTTTGGGGGACTATTTTTTTCTCTTATCAACCACTCTTCTTCTTCGACTTTTCGACCACACATGATTTTTAAGCTCAGGGTCTTTCTCAGGCTCCTCCAACTGATCTTTGGGAGCGCACGCCGCACTTCCCCATTTTTAATCCAATTGATTGCGGCTTATTTCAAGCTCAACTTCGGCTTCGGTACCAGAAAATGGCCAAAGTCCAGAACAGCGACTAAAGACCGCAACGCCTCTTCTAGAAAAAACACTGAAAGCACTAACAAGAAACACGCCGGCGGCCACCGTTTCCCTTTGTTCCACTCCTCTCATATTTCTAAGCTCCCTCTTGATATCTCTGAATTCTCTTCAAAGACCTTGGCCAAGGTGAAATCGTTTAGACACGCGAGAAAAAGTAGCATCGCCTTGGCACCAGTGCCCTCTCTGCCCTCTGGCGACTCTAAGGCCACTAATATCCCAGACAAAACTGCAATAACGGCGAGAGTCATGCCTAACATGGAGGTCGTACAAAAGATGCCACCAGTAGAAACCCCTGAGTTCTGGAGGAAGATCTCTGCGCCTGCGAGAGTCCCAGAACAGATTCCCACTTCTGAGTGGCGGGTCCAGGGCAGAAAGCGTAGAACCGGCTTGGTGAAGAAGTCCGAAAATAACACCGAGAAGGAGCCGGAGAAGGAGACAGAAAAGGATTTAACTCTAGTCTGTACCCCCTCTCTTCATCAGAACTTTTCTACGGAGAACGCACCAAGATTATTTTACACCTTTGAAAACCCATACAAGGTGTTGGAGGATCTTGACGATGATGCCTTCCAGGTAGTTAAACAAAGAAACTTCTCTACACGCCAGCTCTCACAACGAGCTACAGCGATCACTGAAACACAAGAATCCACTAGAAAACACACTCAGTGTACTCAAAAGAGCACTGAAAAACCCCCCTTCTCTGTACGACTTTCCACTTCAAACCGTATCAAAAACTCACCTATAACTGCTTCGCCAATTAAGATCCCAGGCCTTTCGCCTGCGTGGAACTCGACCCAGATTTTGGCTAGCGGCTCCGAAAAGCACGCTCTGACTTCCCCTGAACCAGTGAAGTTCAATACCACAGTGGAAGATCTCGATATCGCTCGTATAATCAAAAACCGCAGACGGCAGAATGGGAGAAGTCCAACTCAGACCATCAAAAAGGCACCGATGGCACCTACTAGGGACACGGTTGACTCCTTCAGAAAAGCATCCTCGCCTCCTCGATACGTTTCTTTGACTACGCAAAACGCTCATAAGAACGAGTGGAAGGCAGTGCAAAACAGACGCAGAGCTACGGGATATAAGAAGGAAGCCGAACTTGTAAAAGCCCCAATTGCTGACCTTCGTCCTTATTTGGAGACCTCTTTTTCCGTTGAACCGAAGACGGTAACTATGAGCGCATTGCCTGTCATCTTGTACAAGAGCAAGAGGGCAGCAGTGACTGTCTCAGTCTAGAGAAGATCCGGAGGAACATTGGGATCCCTAGCAACAAGATAAGAAAGAAGAATAAAAAAAAAGGAAAACAAACAAAAAAAACAAACAATAAAGCAAACAAAAAAGCAGAACTGAAAACAAGATTTGTAAAGGGCACCGGTCTAACTTGCGCAGAATCCAATTGCTCAATACATAGTTTTTAGTAATACAGCCCTTCTGTTATAGTAACTCGATCTGTGAAAGTAAATGACAAAATGAGAAAATGGATGCCAAAGGGGACATCGTTCGTAAAAGTGGGTTTTATTCTGCAGAAGGGTCATCGCCCATGTCTCGAGGGCGTTCTCTTAACATGGTAACAGCACCATACAGTTACAGAAGCGACATTCAAGGCAATCAACAGAATTTAATCTTTACCCAAAGCCTGCCCACTCTTTAAAGAGAAAATAATCCAATTCCAAGGGTGCTCTGTTTCAATTAAGCCACCGAATCATTCAATTCCGATTTACAAAGAATACGTAAGCGTGGCAAGCCACACCCCAGTGTGTCTGCAACCCAAAGTTATTCAAAGAATCCGGAAATATGAAATGGTTCCTTTAATTCTTCTCTCTTCATCATGCCCGCCAATTTCTATCGTACTATAAGCCTATTGAGCCCTGAGATGTTGCAACATCCACAACACGACCCACCTTGGATTGTTCGATATTACTCTTTGATAAACGAGCCCACTCTTTCACCTTCTAAAAATATCATTATTTGTTGAATTTCGTCTTTACACAGTGACGTCCATTCCTTCCGAAGTAGTTCCAAGTTATGCCCACAATGATAATGGCTGCGCTACAGAAGGTGAGCAAATGTCCATAGTGCCCCTGCCTGTGAACAAGGACCCATTTTTGATCATAAAATGTTGCAATATTTCCTCCATCAACACCACTGTTTTTATTCATAGCAAAAGTAAAAAAAAAAGCTGGGATGTCACTAAACACCTGCCTCACTTTACTTCACTATTAGATTCCACTCGCTGCGCGTCGCGGTTACTCCAGCAGTTACAGCACATTGAAACTACCAGTTTCGTCTTGCAAAAAGTACCGTTTCCCGCCTTTTTCTCCACACATCCACTCATACCAACCCCCAGAATGGCCAAACCACCGTCTCTCAAAAAACCCGAGAAAAGCGGCAGAAATTTGCCAGAACCCACGCCGCACACCACTACGTGGCAGAAACTTACAGGCGCTTTTCTTGTCGCCGCCAATGTCCTCGTCAGGCTCTACTGCGGCCTCTACATGATAATTTCAGACTGCGACGAAACATTCAACTACTGGGAACCGTTGAATTTGATATTCCGAGGCTTTGGAAAGCAAACTTGGGAGTACTCGCCAGCGTACGCCATAAGATCATACGCGTATCTAGTACCGTACTACATTGCCACTTTTCCACTCAGGGACTTCGACTTTCTAACCCTGGCCGGGCTACCCGCCCACTACTACTTCTATGCCATCCGGGTTGTCGGTCTCTGCGGATTCACTGCGTTTACCGAGTATAAATTGTACCGGTCGGTGCGGACTAATTTTGGCCATTGCGCTGCAAATTGGTACCTATTATTTTCGACGTTTGCCCCCGGAATGAGCCACGCCAGTGTTGCCCTCCTCCCCTCGCTGTTTGCCATGGGCTGGGTCACGTGGGCCACCTCGCTGGTGTTGAAATCTGTCACATTGAGCAATACTGATGCCATTGTAGGGCCCTCCACACACGCCATCTTTTGCTTCATTGTGGCGGGCTTTCTCGGCTGGCCATTCGCGTTGGCCTTGGGCGTGCCTTTTGGACTTTTTACGGTTAAGACAAGGTTCCAGACACCGCCATTAGTGAAAATCGTGGTTTTTTGTGCGTTTCTTTCCGTGGCCGTGATCGCCTATCTTTTGGTGGTGGACTCGTATTTCTACAACCGCACGCTCCTCTTTGTGCCGGTGAACATTGTGTTGTATAATGTGTTTGCACTCGAGGGAGAGGGTCCCGAGATCTTTGGCACCGAACCGTTTTCGTACTATGTGAAAAACCTCGTTTTGAACTTCAACGTGGTGCTTGTGCTTGCGTACGCGGGTGCGTTTTTCAACCCCTTCTGGAACCACCAGAAATTGAAGGCAATTGTGGGCGTCTCGTTGCCTCTCGCCATATGGAGTACGATTTTTGGAAGCCAGCCCCACAAGGAGGAGCGGTTTTTGTACCCAATATACCCCTTGATGTGTTTGTCGGCGGCTATTTTCACCCTGAAAGTGCTTGAAATCGCCAGGAACAAAATTGGCCAAAAAGCTGTTCTCAGAGCTATTCTGGTACTTTCCATGCTAGTGTATGTGACGGTTTCCACGCTAAGAATCTTGAACTTGGTGCACAATTACAGCGCTCCTCTTACCACAGCACACGCCTTATATGAAGATTCGCTCAATTATCCAACTGAGACAATGAAAAATGTCTGCGTGGGCCGCGAATGGTATCATTTTCCCACGTCGTTTTTTCTTCCTGACAACTACAGATTACGGTTTGCCAAAAGCGGCTTCGACGGGCTTTTACCGGGCGATTTCCCAGAAAACTCCAGCTTGCAACGTGCAGCATCTGCCTATCCTTCCGGAATGAACTCAAAAAACGAGTTTTCCGCAGATAAAGTGGTACCTTTTACGGAATGTGACTTTTATATCGACAATTCGTTGCCTATAGATGTGACCACCGGCGAGCCAAAGGTGATTTCACGGGAGAACGGCCAACTCAACGTGGATAAAAAGTGGGAAGTGCTTAAATGTGAGCAGATCATTAAGCCAGATGGAGAACACCGTGGAATTGGTCGAATTTTGTATGTGCCTGAAATGGCCCGGGATTTCGTGCCATATACCGTGGAGCAAATGGACTACTGTGTGCTCAAGAGGAAGTGAAGAAGGAAGAAAGGGAGAGAAAAGGGAGAATGATCACATGATTTCACTGCTAGTTGGAATTTATGGAAAACGATGGGGGAGATGGTCACGGTGTGTTGCAACATTGCATAGAGACAGTTGAATGTATGTGTCCAAGAAACACGATACGATCTGGTTATACTTTTGAATTCTCCAGAATACAATTGATGCCACTGTGACCCAGTGTGTGCCCAAAGTTGTCACCACCTGCGACGTTTGCGCCGATCGTATCGCGCCGTTTCTCATTGATTACCACGATCAACTCAAAAGATCGTACTGAAGAATGATAAATGATGCTTGAGCTGGCGCAGCATCGAAATGGTCATGCACGTCTTGCCAGACTTTTCACTATTGAATGAGCTCAGACACGACAGACGTCTATGAGACGGTTGACAATCTAATGAACTAACTTCATGAGGCATTTCTGGCGTAGCCTACTAAACACTTTGTATCTGCATCGGTTTTTAGGGAAGTCTTGATCTGAGATCGCCATAACACCCCATAGCACAAGTTCCTGAGGTATTTTTTTGAACTCAATAAGAATACTCTTAGCTCCCACCAACTATTATCTTGCACGCCCCCACATACCACAGAGCTGAGCCAAACATCGAATATCAAGTGGCCACGTAGCCACTAGCCAAATACCAATAACCGATGACCAATACCGCCACCAAACACCTACCATCTACGCCTACATCCGTCAAGCACGGGGTGTATTCAAGACAATTCTATAAATCCTCGGACCCGCCCCGTTTTCACAAGTCATCATCAAAGTATTCGTCAAGTGCTTTTTTCGACTTGAGAAACCCGGCCTGCGCCTTCTCCATGGCATCCTTGATTAGCAGAACCCAGTAGTCGTCTGTAGTGTCGTCTAGTGCTGCCGTTTCTTTTTTCAACTTCACGTTGTCGAAGTTATTTTTGTGGCCATAGTTCTGGATCCGCTCACACTGTTCAGCAATAGTGGTCAATCCTAGGGCCGCCGCCGAGCCCTTCAAATAGTGCCCCAAGGAGGACAACTTGTCGAGGTTTTTCGCAAGCACGTTTTCGTCGATTTCCCTGAAGGTGTCCTTGAACTGGTCCACAAAGGTCTGGAACAAGCCCTTGGAAAAGCCCTCCTCGTCCTCGTCCATTGCTACCAATTCGGAAAAAACAGGCCAGTCCACTAGCCCGCTTTCCTGTAAAGTTTCGCTCTTGTTGGCCATGTCTGTGTCGGCTGAGCGTTTATCCTAGTGTGGCCCGAATACGTTTCTGTGTGCCTCTTGCTGGTAGCGAAGTGGGCCAATTGAATATGAGGCGGTATCCCGGGAAATAGCACGAGAAATACGCCACGAACGTGAAAACTATGAAAAGTATCCCTGGTCTTGCCGTGCGGAAACGTCAGCGAAGGATTTGTGTGGTGGAATTTGTTCTCTGAATGGGGCAGTAAGGCTGAGATTGGGGTGGCAGACGCTGCTCACGTGAGAACCGTGGGTGTGCCAGAGGAAAGCTGGAGAAGCGAGTGGAAGAAACGGGAACAGAGAGATTTTCGACGAAGAAAAGGGAACTCGTTTATTGAGATTTGGGTATTCTGGATGGTGGAATTTTTTTTTTTCACTCGGACTTCCAAGACTGGGAAAACGCCCTAATTAGCCAGATTTCGTGTCCGAGTAGCGGGGCCTTTTTCGCCTGATGATGTCAGAGCTCCGGTGCGACGCCATGGTTATGAAGGTCGGGGCCAGACCGCACTTTCGGGTTACGTCATGGGACCGAAAGGAGGGTATTTGGGAGGGCTTCTTTCGGGAAAAAAAAAAGAAATCTTTGCAGACAAAATCAGATAAGTACCGGGCTTTGCCTGTTTTCTGGAGATACATACTCCGTGTTTACTTGCTCAGCTCGTGTGGTGGACATGCATGGCAGATCCGGTTAGGAATGCTCAGCCACTTAAGCGAACGGAAACAAGCTACGAAATGCAAACCGTAGACCAGACACAGAATTTCGTTGGTGCTCTGGGCCTAGATTTGTGGCGTGACTGCTTTTGGTGAGAGGTGGCAGAGACTGCTGGAAACGAGATCTGAATAGGGCCCCGATTCTGGGCCCGTTGCCTCGACTCCAAGCAAAGTCCTCTGTGCAAGAGATGGAGAGTTTATTACTAAAAGCTTACTAAAGGAGAGCAGAGAGCTAAAACTTTCACAGGGTTTCAGGCTTTTACTTAAGCACGGAGATGCATACTTGTTTCGAGTGTTCTCGTGGCTGGCAGATCGATTCGCACCAAGCCCAGACCAAGGCCAAGGTGCCATTCCGAGATTTTCTGCGAGTATTGCGGCTCCTACGCGCATACATCGAACACGTTCGAAACAGCGCAGAATGACGAATATCGTTGCAGGTTTGTACTGCCTGGAAAATGGCCATGCTGCTCACATGATCGAGGATTATATTCCATCGCACTACCCAGTTCGGCAGTATTAGGCAAGAGCCATATTCCACCCCCCAGTGCCAGATGCATATCCCCGTTATGTGCGTCCAGTATGCACGCCATGGGGAGGTCCTGGGGCAAGTTCCAGATATGGCCATCTGTGTTTTCCTGTATCAGGAAATACAATAGTTGAAATCACGCGTTTCTTGTGTATCGACTTCCATTGTAGCAGTTTTTGGCAGGTGTGAACATGTTGCACTCGGAGGTTTAGCATGGCCAACCAGAGCAGCAAATTGCGCACCGGGATTGCAATATTATGAACATGTGTTTGGCCTGAATTGAAGATTCGTATCTCTAATTGCGATTTTATAGGTCCCCGATACCGGGTGGGTTCGGAACATAGCATGAACCACCGAGAAGCTGCCTGCTACCTTGAAGTTCAAGCACTGGCAATCTCAGTTTTGTATAAAAGGGAATTTCCAGCAAAGAGAAAAATCGACAATGGAATGGACCGGCACAGCAGAAAAGAAAACCAATATCACGAAACGCCGCTTTAGCACCTCGAGCCATCGGGCTTGAAACTGTTATCTCAGTAATCGAGCAGGGTAAGCATAGTCCTTTTTCGGCAGCAAGGGTGCTTTATTAGCGGTTTTTAATGAAGCCGGGACGGGAATTTGTCAATGGCCATGAATCGGCACTAATTCCAAATGAGAAACGCAGGCCAGAACCCGTTTCAGCTCGCCATAGAAGACGGTATGTTGTTGATCTACATCTGTGTACATGACCTATACACCGTTCCACCGTGAACAGAAGTCTGGGACCAGGAAAAACCAGCATTTACGTCAACAATACAGTTAGAAAGCAGACTGGTCATACCCCAACAACATTCCAATAGTAACCTCTCCACCTCTGTATTAGTTTATGCTGTGTTTGTAGCCACCAAGTAAATAAACAGCGGCACACTACTTACTCCGGTAAAAAGCCAGACACCCCACCCCGTCAACGCAAACCCAAACTAACCATTTGCAAGCAAACACGCCCACCACCTTCCTACATCTTGCTCTTTAGCATCGCGAGCGTAATATTGGCTCGCCCACTCCAGACGTGAAAAACACGCCGCACATCAAGCGGAACGTCCTTCAAAGCGTGAAACCGATCCCTCCAGAAATACAAGTTATGCTCTAGTCCCAGGGCCTTGGTCAAAAGTGCGTATATGCCATAGTCTGGGTCGCCGTGCGAGTTGTACAACGCCAATGCCCGCACATTTAGCTCGATAACTTTGTACACTAGGCGGGAGCCCGGCAGGCCCTTGTTGCTGAAATGTTTCAATCGTTTCATAGAGTACCCCATAAGCTGAAATAACTGCCGGGAATATCTAAACTGTTCCTTTACAGCGTGTGATCTGTTCCCTCCCCTTTCCATACCCTGTACGATGGCCGCAAACCGTTTGTCCAAGTCTCCGCTTGCTGCCTCAAACCCAATGACATCGAAATATTGCTCAGAAACGTGGGTCTTTAAGCGCAGCACGAAATCAGAGATTTTGTACTCGAGAATTCGAAAATCTTTTCTGGCAATACCACGTCTAGTTAAGGTGGAGGGCTCATCAAGAATAGTTGTCTCACGATCTGCCTGAAGAACAACAGAAAAACTTGGGGGCCGAAGATGGGGAAACAAGCTTGCTGAAGCCATGCGAGAGAGCCCAGAGGCCAAAAGGAGGGAGAATAGCTTCATTGAGAAAGTGGACAAGTAATCGATTGGATAGTTCGAGGGAGATCCCCTCTTTAAAGGTGTGGGCTGTTCCACCCCTGTTGCGTTTTAGTATATGCATGTTCTGGGTCATCTATTTCGTTCGATGGGCTATGTGTGTCAGGGGTCACTGCTGTTACGTTGGGGTAACTTGTAGCGCCTGTCCGAGTTTCACCAACAATGGCTATGCTCAAGCACCCTATTGAGTACTATTTTATCAATAGAACAAGGATCAGCCGTTGTGGCTAAGGACTTCGGTCAACTTTGGGAATTCTCCGTGGAGGCTAGCGATACCTTAGGAGATGTACGACAATGAGGGCGCAACTATAGATGCTTCCACAACCCGTTAGCTTGTCTCGAAGATTTCCAACAGATTCCGGTCAAATAGTTGATCACAACTCCGTTGGATAGACAAACCTCTGTGCTTGCGCTTACTACCAAATTGTTACCTGGACAGGGAACGGACCGGTGGTCGGTTTTATTTTACGTTTAACAGCCGGTTTTTGATTTATTCTACCTTCAAACCGAAAGTAGAGAAACAAATTGAGAGGGCACTTAAAGATATGGTCTCAATGCATATCTAGATCAACCTTTCTGGTGTGTCGCTAAGAGTACATTCAAGGAGGTCGAATATCAAGCCATCTACTTACTCTATGCTGCTCACATCCGCCAGGGCCAAATGCAACCACCCAATACACTTCCTTCTTCTCCAACACTGCAACCCTCACCACAGGTGTATCCTCTGGCCCCTTACGCTTCATAGTCGTAAGCTACGACATCCGATCACTGCACCTATTTATACTTCTGTCGAGGCACAAAGCTCCGCAAGTAGATGAGCAAATTCTCAGCCTGGTTGAACTGGACTCGGAACTCCAGCCGCATTTCCTCGGGAACCCCGGGCAAATTGTGGAATCGCTCGCCCCAGTTGTATAAGCAATCAGTAAGAAACACCAATTTCTCCTCGTTTTTATGCGTACGGAGATCCAAGGAGCCGTGGGTGTTGTGGAGAGCCATGATCCGCACACTCAACTCTATAATCTTGTAAAGCAAGCGGTTTCCAGGAACGTCGATACTGGAGAAGTGGTTCAATAGTTGCGTGGAGACCTGGAACACGTGAAACATCCGCTTCACAAAGCGGAGCTGGGCAGAAACGTCCCGGGAAGGGGTCAGACGACTGACCCAGTTATCTAATACAAAAAGCTCGCTTTCCAAAGTACCAACCACGTCTCCAAACTCGGCCACCTTGAAGGTCGTGTCCGACACATACGACTTCAATAGACCCACAAACAAATTCAATCCTTCTTCAGGATTTGCGTGGGCGTCGGATGCCATCAAGTCGTGCTGCAGCAAGTATTCGTTGAACTCCGCGGAGTACCCCTTGTGGTGCAGTTGTCTAGCATGGTGCTCAATAGCATCCTCGTAGTCTACTGCGTGGAAGGACGTGGCAGAGGAGAGAGAGACGAAAGTTATTAGAGGAACAGTGGGTCTCATAGTTGGTATGCTGTTTGGAACATTGGGGCAAAGAGGTAATATATAAGTCCGGGGAGGTTTATGACGAAGGCTGTGCTTGGTTTGAAGTTGAGGTTTTGCATTTTGGTGATTTCACTATGCATTACAGAACTATTTCAGAGGCTTACCAGTAAGTTGGAAGGGGCCAGGATAGAAATGCTACCTACGGAACAGGGCAGCGATTGAGAATATGGGGTTACCAAGGAAGAAAAGCCTGTCGTACTGTCCTCTGTGGGTGCGGTATTCTCAAGTCTCCTATGTTTCGAATTTTCGAGGGCGACGAGTCTTTGAGCTGACCAAGTGCCTAATTTCACCTCGTTTTTGCATTGTGACGGAAGCATTTACTCTCTTACCTCGCGAGATTGCGCATTGTTACTCAGAGCTCCAGCCACTTTGGACAATGTCTAGGAGAATGAGCTCCGATTCTTTTGCATTTAGATCAAGGTGGCGGATTAGGTTTTGGGCGTAAAAACCACTCTTTGGGAATCATTTCGTTATTGCTTCTTGTATGTTGGCAATGGAATCACCGTCCAGTGAACGAGACCCACCTAAACGAAGTACGAGATTCTGTTTCTGGATTCGCAGACAGCATGGTGGAGACTTGAAAATCACAACGAATTCTGCTGAATGGAATCGCTATAGAGTCCACTTAGTCGAGTGAGCACAATCAAGCCCATTCCTCTGGTGATTCTGGCCGCCACACGAACGCCAGTTTGTTTCCAGTGCTTTCATTCTGGATTGAGCTTTTCCCAGCTTACATCCTTTCTTTAGACATTATACTCATCCTCTGATCGACCATTTCATATCTGAATCCAGTAGTCAATCTGACTCCCACTCACTGTTCGAGACCGTTCCACCACTCTACATCAAGTTCCCACAGAAAATAACGCTGTGTTTACATTCCAGCGTTTCATACTCAGATTTTAACTTTATAATCGAATTGATCCTCTGTAGAATTGGAATTAGACGTATCGAATACCCAGCTGCAGGGATCGGTTGTGTTTATGATGTAAGTCTATCTATATTACTGGTCTAGTCTGCCCTCAGTGGGTGAGCTCGTACAAATCGCCCAACTTCTCCGCAAAGAACGTGGGGGCCTCGCCCTTAGGCAACGTCTCTACTACCTCCTGTTTCTCGATTCCAGTCAAGACTAGCAACGTGTCGAGGCCGCCATCACGGCCAAACTTCATGTCCGTGTTCAACCGGTCGCCCACCATGAGCCCCCTTTTCGGGTTCTGTTTCAACCCGGGATTGTCCGCCAAGATGGACGCCATCATTGACTGGTTGGGCTTGCCGCATATGGCGTCGGGCTGTCTTCCACTGGCGTAGCTGACCGTTTCTACAATGGATCCTGCACCTATCAAAAGCTTGCCTTTCAGAGGAAACGTCAGGTCGATGTTGGTCGCCACAAACGGGATTTTCTTGTCGTCCTTCAAAAGGTACTGCATTGTGACGGAGAGTTTGAGGTAGTTCAAGTTGAAGGTCAAGCCCGCAACCACACAGCCGACGTCGGGGTCGAGATCTGTGAGGTACTCGTGATTTGCGTCAAACGCCACACCCTGCTCCACCAACTTCTTGTCCGTGCCGCCCAAAGTCTGGTAGCCCAATTCGTGGAGCTCAGTCTCTATGCCAGACTCGCCTAGCACCCAGATTTTCTTGTCCTTGGGGAGCTGGAGGATCTTATCAACGTACACCGCCAGCGCGTAGGAGGAGCCGAAAACCTCCAGTTTCTGGATGCCGGAAATGCCGAGGTTTTCGAACTTCTGGAGGTAGTCCTTGCGGGCCTTGGTGGAGTTGTTGGTGACGAAAATGACGGTTTTTCCTAGCGTTTTGAGGAGCTCCAACGTCTCCGCCACGGAGGGTAAGAGATGGTCGCCGAGCCAGATGACGCCGTCACAATCGAAGAGAAAGTAATCGTAGTTGTCGAGAATGGCCTGCGCCTGATCCTTGGCGGTGATTTTCTGGGACATGTCGGTGCTTTTTTGTGTGTTTTGCGGCACGTTTATAGGTGTCGGTGCTGGAGTAAGAGCCGGAGCCGGACGCGCTAAGTGAGATTGCGCAACCATGGTGGACTGGGCCGGTACGGGCCGATAGCGGTGGGAAAATCGGAGGGAGGGAAAAGGAAAAAGGCAGACAGGGTTTGGCAGGATTGAAATTGGGCGTGGATGTGGAAAGCACTAGGGTCTTAGTGATTGGGCTTTTTCTGCCTTCTGTAGTTATTTCTGTAGTTACTGTAATTGCTAGGGTATTGTCTATTATGCCATAGTTAGATATGCGGGCCATGGTACGAGAATGGCTGGGGTTGCCGGTTATGGAAGAAGATGGATTATTACTACCGTTATCATTATTTTTGCTCTTCTTCTTGTTTTCACTATTTTATTATTTTCATATTACTTCTATTATCCTTTTTTAGGAAGAGGTTTAAGACTTTATCTTGAAGTGTCGCGTTCAGCAGAAATTCCTCCAGCCCTGGTACTTGTTCACTCGCTTACCATTGTAATGGAATGGAGGATTCCGTGAGACCAGCTCAACGTGACAAACCAGGTATTTTTTTTAGACTTGCTTCTTTCGGAACTGACTATCCCCGTTGTCGTAGAACATCCCACCAACTCTGTAATGTGTGGTTGCAAAATACAGAGGAGATGCCCTGCCGTTGCTGAAGAAGATTCTGAAAATAAAGAAAGGGCCCTTGAGATCGGGAGAGGGAGGAAAAGGTGATCGAAAGGTGCAAGATTTTATCCCCTGATCGTTGTCGCAATACCTTGGTGCAGAGCCAACCGAACCACTGAGGTTGGAGATAGGAACTCAAAGGGACTGCTAACATCTTTGTTCACGGGGCCACTCGAGCTCTTCTTTGAATAGTCATTTGTCTGTTCCAAAAACTCACGGGCCGACCCGAACAACCATATCTCGTAGTCAATTGGTACTCAGTGGCTACAACTGTGCTCGACCATTCTCCATCACGGTCTCCACCACATTCACCACTCCCTTTTCCCACCCTACAATCCATGCAACCTACAACATACAACATCCCCACAACGCCCCCACATCAGCCCTACACGCTCCTCGCAATTGCACTCCACTATACCTTCTAATCTTCCTTATTACTATGTTCATACATCTCCCCACCTCCTCAGCGGGCGTCGGGATCGGGCCCTGCGAAGAACCGTGGGAACCTGGTCTTCGACTTGTCGTTATACACGGGCTCCTCAAACTTGGCCCTCACTTCTGGCGCCATCGTTTCGGCCACCAACTCTTGTCTCTTCAACTCGGAGAAGTACCGTCTGGCAAGGTGCCTGTCCTCCTCGGCACGTAACAACGGCTCAAGACTAAATCTTGCATACTGTCTCTCTCTGGCAAGTTCCCGCTGCTCGTCTACGCCCTGGTAGTATTTGTAGTAGCCAAAAGCCATGAAACCGGTGATCCCCCAGAAATACACCATGGGACGGAAGCCCCTGGAGGGGAGATTTCTTTTCCACTGCAAGGGCTCGTATCCTCCGATGGGCGGCAAGTCTTGCATTTTTCGGGCGTGTGTGTGGACTTTGGAGTAGAGTTGAAGATCGGTGGAGTAGAGTGTATGAGTTTTGCTTCGGTTCTCATTGGCTGCGCGCGCTCGTTTTTTTTGAGGTTTTTCGGTTCCGTGGAGAGCGAAGTATGGCGTGAAAATACGGGAGTATTCTCGGTGGATTGGTGAGAAGGGTGGACTGGGGGTTTGTATATTTTTTTTTGAGATTCTATTTTATTCAAATTTGGCGTGTTTGGCGTGTTTGGTGGGAACGGCTGGAGTTGGCGAATGTTCAGGTTGTATGCAGAACAATAATAATCTGGGACATAGACCTGTTTTGCAACTTTTCGTGGTTCATGTTTTGATGGGATTTGTGGTGTTTTTTTTTTCCACGGTGGAAGCTTTGGTAGGTGGCTTGAGGTATGGCGTTTTAAAAAAAAGTGGTATCAAACGAAAGCGGAGTGGCTCCAGCGATGTACATATATTCATAGTAGTAGTGTACTTTCAAGTTATCGAACCAGCAGAATTCTGAGTTTTTATAGCTTGTCTTTGTAGTAACTCATTGAAGGGGTTTCACTGTTGATGTATTTCTTGGTTGAGGGGTGAAAATCGTATCTGAGCACCTTGTCTATATCCAATAATGTTGATGTTCTTTAGACAATGTTACTATTCAAATATGACACACCCTGCTTGGAGAAACCGACGAACTGCTAAAGTAATAGAGTTTCACCCTCATCCCACTACTAATAACCTGACAGCGAGGTACATGACACTAGAAATTCATGTGATTCCGGGATGTAAACGGCGCAATAAACGTCTTTATTTGTTTCAATTCTTCCCGTGGCCCTGCATTGTCCTGCTCAGATTATTATGGGTCGAAGTGACATGAGATTTTACTCGAATTAGTTGGCCTCCTCAGTTTTGAATTTACGTCGTCCATACAGAAATGTTGGGGAAAATACTAGGCGGTCGAACTTTCTTCTAACAGAGAAGTGGTGGTGCTTTATGATACTGGTACTTAGTGGTACTTAGTGGTACTTATACTAGTGGTACGTGGTTGCTTTAGTTTACGTCTACAACCGGCTGCACAACAGACTGTTACGAATATGGTCGCAGCAGTGTTTGCTGGCTTAGCATTTACTTTTGTGTAGGGAAAAGCGCTGCTGGGCTCGATCTCGTGTCTTACACATTTACTCAATCTCGAGCTGTAGAGTTTCATGTTCGGTTAATATCTGCATTCTTTATCAAACGGTCTTTCTCGATAAGCTTTATTAGTACGCATGAATGCGGCTTCAGTGCATGTTATTAACGACCAGATAAGTATACTGGCCAAGAACTGCACCACATATAGCTTCGTGTGGATTGACTCACATACCCAGGAAAAACTCTAGATCTATTTAGACACTGAAATGGATGTTTAAGGAGATTTCAACGATTCACTTCTTCGTATGTTGAACGGTAGATGAGCAGACTGAAAGTGCAGAGAGAGTGCAAGATGTGCAATACCTCTTCGCATCGATGATCAATTGTATTTCGTGCTTGCAAACATGAAGAAGTTAAGAGTCTTTATTGAACAATTATAGTACATCTAGCTTCTCATGACCTGTTCAGAAACGTACCAAACTCTTCTTCAATTGGATATTGAGCAATGGAGAAAGCCAACCAGGACTGGATTTTATAGCTCCGATGGAAAAGACAGTTCTCTAATCACTGGCTCAAACCCCATTCAGTGATTAAGAAATCCTCATGCTCGATACAGCCAGTACCCATATAATTGACAAACAGACTACATTCCAGAATCCGCACGCATTCCTCTCCCATACTACTCCACGATACTAATCCTTTATGTTCAAATATACAGAATTCTATGAGCAGTGCCCGATCGCCACTACTTGATGTCAAACACCGGCTTCAACTTCTTGATCAACACCCAGTCGTCCCTCGAAACCGTGTCTCGGAACGCAGGGTCCTTCAACGTGTCGATGGACCTTCTCGAAATCAACGAGTACAAGTTGTCGGTCTCGTCCACGTGACGGCCCCATGTGGGCTGTGCCGCGCTTGGGTTCTCCAATCTCATGGCAACACCTGCGGACGTCTGGCCCTTCTTGACGATATCCGATGCCTTGTGGTTGACCTCCAACGACACCACTTTACCCAAAACAAGGATGTTGGGCTGGTTCGTGGCAGGGTCTTTGCGCACCGCACAGATGGGCGTGCCCACGCGCACAGCGCCCTCCACCACGTCCACACCGATGATCATCGGGTTACGCTTGTTGATGATCTGCACGGTCTTCAACACACAGGGCATGACAGCGTACTCCATGAAGTCCTTTCTGCGCTGCTCAAGCAACTTGTTCTGGTACGCGGTGAACGCGTCGAAAAGGTGGTAGATGATGTCCGCGTTGAAGATCTTGACCTTGTGCTCGTCCGCGTACTGCTCAGCCTCCTTGTCGACCTTGACGTCGAAACACAACATCACCGCGAGCTCGGGCGCCTTCTCCAACATCGTGGTGGCCTTCATCACGTCTCTCTTGTACACAGGGCCCAATCCGATCGACATCACGGGGATCTTCATGTCCTTCAAAAAGTCCAACAACGCCTCCAAAGAACCCAACGTGGACGCCTGCACCACCACACCCTTTCCGGAGCTGTCGACGGAGTCCAAGAGCCCGGTCAAGTCGTCCATGACCTCCTCCATAAGTTCCTCCTCATCATCATCCTCACCAACCACGAGCAAACGCGAACCAGCGACGGCTTTTTCCAAGTCGTTGGCAGCGATCTTCACACCCAACGCGGCCTTGACCTCCTTGAGGTGGATGTACTCGGACTTGATGCGCAACTCACGCGAAGGTGGAGGCGTAAGAAGTGCTCTGATGTTGGTGCAGATGGGTCCGTTCAACCCACAGAGGACCACACGGTCACCCTCTCTCAAAACACCGTTGGATAACACCACGTCGATGGTGTAGCCGAAACCCTCGACCACCTTGACCTCCAAAATGGTGGCCTCCACCTTGGAAAGGTACATCAACTGCTTGGACATTCTCTTCTGCGTGAGCTCGAGCAACAACCACAACAAGTCTGGCACACCCTCGCCGGTGACAGCCGACGTGGGCACGATCGACACGTACTTGGCCATGTTCTTGTTCTGGAAGTACAACTCCGAGTTCAAGCCCTGCTCGGCTAACGCAAGCTTGATCTGCTCGAACCGGCTGAAGAATTCCTGCTGCACGGCCTTCTGCTGTCTGGCGAACGAGTCGCGGAACGAGTTGTTGGGGAACGTCTGCCAGTCGTACAATCTGTCGATTTTGTTCAAGGCGACAATAAAGGGCGCCTTTCTGTCGCGCAACAAGCGGATCGACTCGAGCGTCTGCTGCTCAAGGCCGTGCATGATGTCGATCACCAAAATGGCGATGTTACACAAGGACGACCCACGAGATCTCAAGTTCGTGAACGACTCGTGACCGGGCGTGTCGATGATCAACAAACCGGGCACTTCGAACGTCTGCTTCTCGTACTGCGCCATCACGGCCGTTTTCTGCTTGATCGCGTCCATGGGGAAGTACGTGGCACCGATCTGCTGCGTGATTCCTCCGGCCTCACCTCCCTGCACATTGGTCTGGCGGATCTTGTCCAACAACTTGGTCTTACCCGTGTCGACGTGGCCCAAAATACAGCAGATGGGCGAGCGCATTTCCTGCTCAGGGGCGGCCTTCTTGGCGAGAGCCAGGGCGTCGTTTCTGGCCTTCTCTTCCTTTTCGGCACGTGCTTTTTCGGCACGAGACTTTTCTTCGGCTTCTTGGCGTGCCTTTTCGGCGGCGGCGGCGGCAGCAATCTGGGCATCTTCGTTGGACTCGTCCTCAGACTCTTCCTCAGACTCTGGCTCCTCAGATTTCTCCGACTTCTCAGGCTTCTCGGATTCAACCGTTTCCTCGTCCTCGTCCTTCAACGCAGACTCCCAATCTTCAGCCACGTCATCGTCCGCCAACTTTTCCCAGTCCTCCTCGACCTCCTCGTCCTCGTCCTTCTTCACCTCGGGTGCGGGCTGCGCCCTTTGCGTAAACGTCTTGTGTTTCGAGAACTTCTTCTTACTGTAGACGGGCATCTTTTTCTCACCACCCTTCTGACCATCCTGATCACGCTCCTTCTTCTGGAACGCGGCGACGGTGATGTTACCCGACTGCAACAAGATCTCGCGCTGGCGCTCTTGCTGCTTTTTCTGCTCCTTCTGTTTCTTGGTGAGGTACTTGCCCTCAGCCTTCAACTGCTGGATCTTCTGTCTCTCGCGCTCCTTTTTCGCCTCCCTGGCCGCGGCCTGCTTTGCGAGCTCTTCCTCTGCAGCCTTTTCTTCGTCGATACGACGTTGTTCTTCCTCCTCTTCAAGTCTACGCTGCTCCTCCTCCATCTGTTTTTTCATCTCCATCTGCTTTTTCAACGCCGCAAGACCGGCAGGCACTTTTTTGGCCTTTTTGGGCGCTGCCTTAGGCGCTGTAGGCTCAGGCGAAGGTTCCGCAGATTCAGAGGTTTTTTTCTCTGCACTGGCGGCAGCAGCGTTCTTCTTGTTGGCCTCCTTGATCAGCTCTTTCTTGGCGGCCTGCTCGGCCTTTTTCTTAGCCGCCGCCTCCTTTTTGGCGGCCTTCTCCGCCTCCTTCTTCAACCGCTCTTTCTCCTTTTTACTCAAGAGTTTGGGGCCATCTTTCTTGTCTTTTTCGTCCTGCTCCTTGGCCTGCTTCTTCTGCTTCGAGGATCTGATCGAGCTCAAGAAATCGTCCAGGGCGGGCTTGTCCTCGCCTTCGTCATTTTCATCGTTTTCAAGATTTTCAGCGGTTTCTGGCTCTGCAGATTCCGAGGTGGCATTCTCAGCACCAGCGCCAAATTCTTCGGCTGCGGGCTGCTCGTACATGTCTTCATCGTCCCAAATATCGGCGCCCTTGGCGGCCTTGGATTTTTTCGCCATTTTTTCTACGTTTTTAGTGAATGGAAAGTATGGTACTACGGGTCTTTTTCACTGTGAGGCCGGCTGAGATGCTTTTCTGTGATTGGTGCGGGCACGCCCTCTTTGTAGCGAGCCGTTCGGGGACACACACACAAAAAGAAGAAAAAGAGTGGTTTAGGGTATTTTTAAAAGGATGAGGAATCTAATGTTGAGCATTTTTTCGATGTCTCGTGTATTCTTCCTCTCGCCTTGGTCATCTCTAGTGGTCACATGAGCTAGAGACGTTTTCGCAAGCGAGCGTAGCGACGAGACACTGCATATGCCGGAGCACATTGCAGCTAAAGACAAAAAAAAAGTTATTGCAACTCTGCAACGTCATTCGTAACACACTAAACCATGACGACCGTCGAGAAGATCAAGGCCATCGAGGATGAGATGGCCAAGACGCAGAAAAACAAGGCCACGTCGTTTCACCTTGGCCAGTTGAAGGCCAAGTTGGCCAAATTAAGAAGAGAACTTTTATCCGACAGTACTGGCGGAGGAGGCGGCGGTGGAGCTGGTTTTGACGTGGCGCGGACGGGTGTCGCCACTATCGGTTTTGTGGGATTTCCGTCGGTAGGAAAATCGACGCTATTGTCGAAATTAACCGGCACCCATTCGGAGGCTGCGGCATACGAGTTTACTACTTTGACCACGGTGCCCGGAGTGATCAAGTATAAGGGCGCCAAGATCCAGATGTTGGATCTTCCCGGAATCATCGAGGGCGCTAAAGACGGTAAGGGTAGGGGTCGTCAGGTGATTGCGGTGGCCCGATCCGTGAACTTGTTGTTCCTCGTGCTCGACGTGAACAAGCCCTTGCAGCACAAACAGATCATCGAGAAGGAGTTGGAGGGTGTGGGCATCCGTATCAACAAGGAGCCACCGAATATCGTGATCAACAAAAAGGAAAGAGGAGGTATCAACATCACCACCACGTCCCCATTAACGCATTTGGACGACGGTGAAATCAAGGCCGTGATGTCCGAATACAAGATCAACTCAGCCAACATTGCGTTCCGGTGCGACGCCACCGTGGACGACTTGATCGACGCGATTGAGTCAAAGACCAGACGCTACATCCCAGCGATCTACGTGTTGAACAAGATCGACTCGTTCTCGATCCAGGAGCTCGATTTGTTGTACAAGATCCCGAACGCGATTCCGATCTCGTCCGGAAACGGCTGGAATTTGGACGACTTGTTGGAGTTGATGTGGGACCGTTTGCGCTTGGTGCGGGTGTACACGAAACCCAAGGGAAAACTCCCTGATTTCAGTGAACCTGTGGTGTTGCGCAATGGCCGTTCTTCGGTGGAGGACTTCTGTAACTCGATCCACAAGTCGTTGGTGGACGATTTCCGGAATGCTGTTGTGTTTGGCACGTCCGTCAAGCACCAGCCGCAGATTGTGGGGTTGGGCCACGAGTTGCAGGACGAGGACGTGATTACTATTTTGAAGAAGTAGGCGCAGGGGTCAGAGAGATGTAGGAGATGTATATTAACGAAGGGTGTGGTTACTGTGTTGTAGTGGCGGGGGAGAGAGGGGAGGGAAAGGTAGGAGGAGGAAGATAGAGTAGGTTCCATGTCTGTTTCTTTTGTCTGTTACATCTGGATAACGATTGGGGCTGGCTGCGTCGTCAACCGCAAGAGACATGTACCGTGGAACAAGTTATGAAGGAAGTGAAGGACGCGAGAGAAGGATGTAAAGTAACTGGTGATGTATGATTGAGTCTCTGTTCCCACTGTTCAGGTTTGTACAATTCAACTTGTCAAGTCCCACGTATCAGAACGTACATCATATTCGAAAGTGGTATTCAGGATGCACAGTAGCACAGAATTGCACCAATGTATAGTGGTCTTTATGAGGATGGTAAGCTCTTTGCTTCGTACCCGATTGTGAGGTATGACGAGAGAATGGGTGATGAGCAAGAGCCAAGTAATATGAGCGTAGGAACATATGGAGTTCAATAACCAGAGGGTCAATAAGTGAACATGAGAAGGGTTAAGATGTTTCTGAAGGGCTCTCAGAAGAGATCAAACTGCTTTTTTCAAGTTTGATTATGGGGCATTCCGCTCAGACAAAGATTGCATTTTACCAATAGACATCTTCCGACATTCACTGGAGCTCTCTTTCGCTTGCAAATGGTCTCAGATCTATGATCAGACAAATGGGTGTTCCGATCGAATTCCAAAACTCAAGATGAAATCGGAATGGAATGAGTCCTGTGTCGATCTGCCCAAACCACCAGACAGCTTGAAGGCATGTGGAGTAGGAAAAGTCAAAGGAGCCTTAAGTTCACCGTTTCATTTCGTACGTGGCTTGATCGGTATTCTCATTGGATGGTCATGTACAATAACCAAGCCAACTTTTCCTTATATCCATGCTCAGGTCTGATACCTTAGAAGCAAGGATCACGAGGATTACATCACAACGTGAAAAAAAGAAGTTCTTAGGCCACAACGTGATATCTGCCAATTCTGAAAACCCGTATCTGGTCGACCCAAAGCACCATACTCATCTACAAACACCTCGGTGAAGTCCTAGACGAAACAGAAATTCCTTTTTATCGCAAAAAAGTCACAAAGTATTCGACAGTCTCAATACTATGTCTGTAGTATTCAACAATATTGATGTTACGCTCACCACACTGCGTACGTCTCCTGCAATAAACATACTTGCTGCCAAAGGGGGAATCTGTTTTTAGTGAAAGATAATTTTACTTAAGCTATCGATCAACACAGAATCAGATATTGACAGCCAAAGACCCGGTCTTTTCATTTCCCGCAGCCTTCACTAAACCACAAGCTTTCGCAACCAATACCACGTCTTCATCACGGTCACGTGACACACGTCCAGGAACCTAACATCACGGCGAGCCACGATCACCGAACTCGAAAAACACGAAACGTACGTCAATAGAATAGAAATCACACACCCTCTCTGACTAATCCCCCTCCTTTTCACCAGGCCAATCCGCCGCAGAGCAGACACCATAAATTTTTCGTACTGTGTGCAGGCCCCGAAAATTCGCACCTGGCCCAGACATCACCACTCTACCCGGGAAAACACATATTCCTTCAGACCACCGGGCCTCTTGGAAACGCAAACACACGCAAAAAACCCTGCAAATTCTCTGCAAAACCCTTCGCAGTATCCCCTGCTACCCCTGCTACCCCTTTGCACGTTTCTCCCTGTTTGCAGCCTTTTTGCCGCCGCTTACACCATCCACGCAGCGCCCTAAAAATCCACCCATGACCACAGATATAGCCGCTGCCTTAAGCCAGCTCCTTCAGGGGCTAATGGCCACAGACAACAAAACACGTCTAGCCGCTGAGCAGGCGCTCGAGGCCACGTGGCGCAAAAATGAATCGGTGCCCCTTTTGTTGATGTTCCTCGCGGAGTCTGCCGCCCATGGCCCGGACGACCACACCCGTGCCTTCAGCGCCGTGTTGCTCCGGCGCACGGCCATCCGCACACCGCAGACGCTGGTCAGCTTGGCTGACCGCACGCTCGGGTTGCTCGACGCGGCGCAACAGAAGCAATTGCAGGACGTGTTGCTCCTGGGCTTTGTGTCGCCGCAGTCGCCCCCTGTGCGGCGCAAGCTCGCTGACGCCGTGGCCGAGGTGGCGCGCGAAGCTGCGTGGCCCGAGTTGGTGCCCGCGGTGTTGCAGGCGGCGCAGAACAGCGACGCGGCTGTGCGCGAGTCTGCGTACCGTGTATTTCTGGCGGCGCCCGAGATCGCCGGCTCCGGCGCGGTGCCGCAACTCTTGCCGGTTTTTAGTGCCGGTTTCGCCGACAGCAGCGACGAGGTGCGGATCGCCGCTTGCACTGCGTTTGTGGCGTTCTTTAGAGAGCTCCCGCGCGGCGCATGGCCCAGCTTGGCGCCGCTGTTGCCGCAGCTCTTGAACCTGTTGCCGATGTTCCTCGAGAGCGGGCACGCGGACGCGTTGGCCGAGGTGTTGCAGGCGTTGATCGACCTCGTGGAGCTCGCGCCCAAGATGTTCCAGGACATGTTTGCCACAATGATTGAGTTCTGCGCGGAGATTGCCAAGAACGGCGACATGGACGCGGCCACGCGCTTGGCGGCCTTGGAGCTTTTGACCACCTTTGCCGAGGTTGCACCCGCCATGTGCAAGCGCACACCCAGCTACATGTCCCAAATGGTCTTGATCAACTTGTCCATGTTGACCGAGGTGTCTGTGGATGATGACGACGCGGCGGAGTGGAACAACGACGACGACGCCGAGGATCCCGACGACGAGCCCGAGTACGACGCAGCCCGCCAGGCGTTGGACCGTGTGGCCTTGAAGTTGGGTGGCCACGCACTTGCCGGACCTCTTTTCGAGTATTTACCAGCAATGGCATGCCTGGACAACTGGCGCGAGGTGTTTGCCGCGTTGATGGCGCTCTCGTCTGCAGCCGAGGGGTGCTGCGACGTGTTGGTCACGGAGATCCCCAAGCTCTTGGACATGGTGTTGCCCACGTTGGACCACCCTCACGCGCGCGTTCAGTACGCGTGCTGCAACGCGCTTGGCCAGATGTCGACGGACTTCGCCAACGTGATCCAAATTTCCTCTGGCGATCGCATCTTACCTGCGCTCATTCTGAAGCTCACAAACAAGTCAGTGCCTCGCGTGCAGGCGCACGCTGCGGCCGCGTTGGTAAACTTCTGCGAGGCCGCGACTAAGGAGAACCTCGAGCCGTACTTAGACGACTTGTTGAACAACTTGTTGGGCTTGCTCCTGTCGCCCAAGCGATACGTACAGGAACAGGTGTTGACCACGATCGCCATCATCGCGGACGCTGCCGAGAAGAAGTTCATCAAGTACCACAGCACGTTGCTTCCGATGCTTATTGGTTTCCTCCGCACGGACCTCGGACCCGAGAACCGCATGTTGACCGCCAAGTGCATTGAGTGTGCCACGCTCATTGCCGTCGCTGTGGGCAAGGACAACTTCTCCGCCAATACGCAGGAGTTGATCCAGATCATGGGCGAACTTCAGAACGCCAGCCTCGAGGCCGACGACCCAGTCAAACAGTACTTGGAGCAGGGTTGGGGCCGTCTTTGCAGAATCATAGGCGAGGAGTTCGTGGCGTACTTGCCCGCGGTGTTGCCGCTGTTAATGACCGCGGCGAAGGCCGCCCAGGATATCTCGTTGCTCGAGGAAGACGAAGCTGAGGAATTCAACAACAACGAGGAGTGGGACGTCATCAGCATCTCGGGCAAGTTGATCGCCGTGCACACCGCGGCGCTTGACGAGAAAGCCCTGGCCATGGACTTGTTGCGCATCTATGCCACTCAGTTGAAGGGCCACTTCTTCCCGTACGTCAAAGAGATTGTCCAGGAAATTGCGCTCCCAGCGCTCGACTTCTACCTTCATGACGGTGTGCGTGCTTCTGCTGCATTGGCGCTCGCCGCGTTGTTGAAGAGCACTATTTATGCCACGTCTAACAACTCGGTGGAGACATTGACCATCTGGGCACAGATCTGCGAGAAGTTGGTGGATGCGTTGACGAACGATCCTGTTCCAGAGTTGCTCGTAGCTTACTATACTGCCATCACCGAATGTTTGAACGCGTTGGCGCCTTCGTCGCTTTCTACTGAGCAGATGCAAGCTATTGCTGCGGCCATCAAAGCCAACTTGAGCGAAATATACGAGCGGATTAAGCAGAGAGAAAACGAGGACGATGAATACCAAGAGGAGGCTGGCGACAACGACGAGGATTACACTGACGAGGAACTCCTCGACGAGATCAACAAGGTCGTCGCTACGATCTTTAAGAACTCCAAGAGTGACTTCCTCCCAGAATTCCAGCTGAGTTTGGGTGGCGTCGTGTCGACCTTCCTCAGTGATGAGAACTCGAACATCAAGTTGTGTGGGTTATGCATCATCTGCGATGTTCTTGAACACGCTGGCCCAGGATTTGACCAGGTCGATTATCTCAGATACATCACTACCGAGTGTTTGACCGCGCCACAGGCGAACATCCGCCAAGCTGCCGCGTACGCTGTTGGTATTGCTGCTCAATATGGTGGGAGCAAATATACGCAAATCTGCGTGGAAACGTTGCCTACTTTGTTCAAGATTGCCACGTTCCCAGATGCACGTGCCGAAGAGAACATCAACGCGACGGAAAACTGCATCGCAGCCATTCCAAAGATCTGTGCCAGCTTCAGTGCATCCATTCCGGACATGGACAAGGTTCTTCAAGAGTGGGTCATGTTGCTCCCAATTGTCCAAGACGACGAAGCCGCTGCGTATGCATATGGGTTCCTTGCCGACTTGATCCAGAGCCAGCATGCAGCCGTCATGGACCAAATTCCTAAGGTCGTGGACTCTGTACTTGAGGCGCTCAACCATTTAGCGATTTCCGGTGCTGTTGCCGAGAAAGTCGTGCCAGGCGTACGTGCGCTTCTAGGCACATTGCCACAAGAGAAGGCCATGAGTATGGTTCAGAAGTACTCTCAATCGCCCGAAGTGACGAAGTATTTTTCGTGATTTCACGAAAGGATACGTTTGAAGGCGTTACAGAAGGGAAAGTTGTAGTTTCGGCTGAGATACAAGACGAGTTTATTATAGAGATCACCGGGATGACGGACAGTGGCTTCGAGTGATCAACAGTCCATGTTTGACAAGAGAAGGTGAAATTATTGGCAAATCTGTTTCAAGCATGTATTGTACAAATACACTAAACCAATGAATATGTTGATTGACGACCGTGAGTGAGATATGTAAGGCATAAAGGATTTATGAGCATTTTTGAGCATTTTTGAGAGACGGGTGCAACTCTAGAGTACTTAGTGTCAGTGGATCTATCAGTCGTATTGAAAACTCGGCCGTTCGCAATATAGGATTGAGCACATGGACACGCCGATTACGAGATAGTCGTCATAATGACATTATAACGGAGTAGTCAAAGAAATGAAGACGGTGATTTTCAGGAAACTACACCAAAAAAAAAATGAACAAGTTTATGTATAAATCACATGGTCTTGATGAATCTTCTCAGAGACACTCGCACTACTCTTGAGACTCTACTAACGCCAGCCAATACTCGTAAGTTTGAAAGCAACATACAAGCAAAAAAGCCAAACCAATCGGCTCAAAAGTCGTCCTAAACTTTTTTCCCAAATTGCCCCCAAAACACCCTCAATAGCACGCCCACCTCTGCTGCCCAAGTAAACATCCTGCACACACCAACGCATTCTCCGATCTACAAATGTAACATCTACTCACGCCTGGGTTCCACTGAAAGGTACAGTGAAACAAGCGGTTCAGCACTATATCTGCCATATTTTCGAACCATCCCAAAACTGGCAAACTTCTCTATTTTATTGACCGTGCTCGTTTTCCCAATTTGTCTCTGGCGCACACTCTCAGCACCACCGGTTCTGCTCAGATCCACCATAATACACACCATAGCCGCGCAAAAACACGAAAAACATAGCCGGAAACACCCGAAAAATGTCCATTTCGTCAGATTCGTCGCGCTCCGAGCGTCTTCTGGGATCCTCCAGACTGTCTCCGATGGCCACCATTGAATCCAGCGTCACGCGCTTACTCGTTTCCACGAAACATCTACTCGAAAGTTTAACCCAGTGGGCACGCCAGGAGGCCGACGACAAGTTTGTGCTGGACGCGTATGTGAAATTGGGCAACGATTTCCGCGCCGCGGCCCGCAGCTTCACCAATGCTGGCGTCGATATTTCCGACTTGGGTGATGTTCCCAGAGCACTCAGAATCGTGTTGGAGTCGGCGCTCAGCGAGGCACCGACGCAGGAAAACTTGGACAAGTTTCTTCCCAACATCCGCAGCATCATCGTCACGCTTCTCCTGAACTTGAAGAGCAAACAGACGAAGGCTAAGGAGATTGCTGAACGGAGTAGGAGTGTCCGTAATTCGTCGGATCTGGTCCATGTTTTGCAACTGCCAGCGGCTAAATCCAACGGGCGGGAGACGTCCCCTGAGGAGAAGGAGCGTCCCGCCGAGCGCCCGAGGCGGTCCAAACTTTTGACGGAGTTGTCGATAAAAGCAAACGCAGAAAAAATGGGCGAGCCAGAAGAGGATTACCCAGCAAAGGCACGTGCCACGCCACCACGGGATCTGGCGTCTAGCGACGCTTTGGCCAAGCTCCAGCGGGGAAACGTGATTCTGAGACGGGCCTCGAAAAGATTCAGTGCGTATCAATTCGCAAAACTCACCAATCTCAACAACACCACCGTGCCGCGAATCTCTGCGGAATATGTGGATTCTGCGCAGCCGTCGCAAAACACGATTGAGGAAAGCAGCGAAGTTCCGGAAAGATCCGCGGTGTCTGGCACTTCGGAAGTCAAATGTGGGCCCCATCTTTTCCTACGAATCGACGACAAAACGAAGAAAGTCGCGGTGCAGTTTCCGGTGACGTTAGCGTCGTTGCGCTTGTTGTTCGTGGAGAAGTTCGCCTACTCGCCGAAAACGGCACTGTTCCCGGAAATCTACATTCTTGACTCGCACACCAATATTTCGTTCGAGCTCGAGGAGAACCGCGTGGAGGAGGAGGTGAGAAGCGGAACGCTCCTTTTACTCAAGGCACCCAGCTACCATGAAGAGTCGTTGAAGGACCTCGAAAAGTGTGTCAATAGTTTGAACTCTCGTATGGACAATTTGGCCTCGGAGGTGGTGCTGCAAGTCAAGGAAGCGATCGAATCGGCGCCTATTTCTGCGCCTGTAGCCAATGCGGCCATTCTGGAGCCAGTGGCCGCCTCGTCGGCGCTGTCTAAAGAACTTGAAATACGCAATCTGGTGCTTACTACGGCGCTCAAAACCTTGCAGCTGGAGCTCAAAGCCGTGAAAGAGTTACTGGACGCTCGCGACAAATCCCTCAAGGATTTGACGGTGGCGATGCAGAGCGAGATTGTGGCGTTGAAGGATGCGTGTCTCGAGGAAAGCTCGCCGGTCAAAAACCGCTCGTTCATGGAGGAAAGCTACTCGAAACTCTCGGAAGATTCCGACTCGTTGCTCACCAGGGTGGACGACTTGCAGGACATGATGGAGGCGCTCAGGAAGGACGTGGCGCAGAGAGGGGTAAGATTGGGAGCCAAACAATTGAAGTCCACGCAAAAAGAGATTTCCGACGCGAAACTGCAACTTTCTGGACTCATTGAGTACATTCACGATGGGAAGCCCTCGTGGAAGAAGATCTGGGAGCTGGAGCTCGACAAGGTGTGCGAGGAGCAGCAATTCTTCAATCTCCAAGACGATTTGACCCGTGACTTGGACGAGGACATCAGGAAAATCGAGGAGACGTTCGAGCTCATCGAGAAGTGCAGCGTTCACCAGAGCAAGCAGACGCTGAAGCGAAACGTGTTTGCGTCGCGGATGATGCTTCCTGAGCCCGGAGAGTCCGTGCACGATTTACGGGACGCCGTTTTAAGTGAGGTTTCTGCGTTGAAGCCCGATCACGAGGGAAGATTGGACGCGATTGCCAAAGCAGAGAAAATGAGAGAAAGAGAGCGGCAACTGCAGAATTTGAACCAGTTCCAGGAGGAGCTTGGCGATTTTGTGGACGAGAAGAAGTTGAAGCGCTCAGGCGGGATTGAAGAACTTGAGAAGAAGCGCCAGCAACAGGACGCGGAGAACTTGAAAAGCTCGTTTGGTATTGTTTGAGTGTTAAGCAAGAAGACTTTCTAGGTACTCTGTGGGAAGGCCGTGCTGTTGGAATTGCGAGTGTGTCATCTGCCACATCAGGCTGAGCAACTGCTGGGAGTGCTCGGAGTGGCCGTTGGCAAGATGGAATTTCTTGAGAATGATGAACAACGTTTCGAGGATAAAGATTCCAATCTGCTCAAGGGCATCTGGCTCGGAATCGTTCTCGAGGGTACTGTTTATAGCACACTGCAACGCCGGCAAGTACAACTGGCGGGTGTTTTGAAGCACACTGTCGAAGTCCAGCAACTTCAAATCGAGCAAAAACTCAGAAACCCGAAGCCGGAACCTCCAGTCGAGGTACGCCAAAGACGCCTTTAGTGATCGTCTGGTGTTTGTTGAGAGCACCACGATGGCATTCTCTGCTCGTTCAATGCTCAAGGTTCTCAAATCGATGGTGAGTCCGAGGAAATGTGCCTTTTCTTTTCCATGTTCCGATGCATTGAGTTTGGCAATTTTTTCCAGGTTTACGTGGGCGCCGTATTCTTTGGCTTGTGGTGAACGGGCTCGTTGCAATGCATCCTCGCACGCAGCCTTGCTGGTGGAAATAAAAAGGAAGTCGTCTGCCAACCGCAACAACACACACTGGTGGTTGTCTCCTTTGACTTGAACCATCACATTATCCACGAGAGAGTTGTAGACTATGTCACATAGCGTGCCCAGAAGCGGGAAGCCCTGATAAACTCCTCGTTTTCTTATATAGGTCGAGCCGGATTTGGGGACTTCTGCCGTGGCGTCGATTACTTGGCTTCGAACCAAATCAAGCACGTCGCCGCGGCTGAACTTGGCCGTGCGTGTTCGATCGCCACAAACACTGGCATGCCTTCTTGAGGTCGGATTGTGTTTGAATACATCGAACTCTTCCACGTTCGTGCGGTTTCTAATAAGGCTTTTGGACGTGGCGTGCCTCTTTCCGCTTTTGGAAGCATGTGCGTATTTTCTGACGATGTATTCTTCGGAAACAGACTCGCCCTGGAAAAGCTCCTCGATGCAGAAAAGGATTTTCGCCTGGTTGAGGTTGTCGTAGCAGTGCTTCATGTCGAACTGCACACCAAACAAGGGTGGGAGTTTTCCCGAATATTTGGTCATCAACGCAGATTTGAAATTGGCAACGATGTATCCAACATCATTTACCGAGTTGCATCGAGGAAATTGAATAGGTTTCTCCAGAACGAGCTTCTTTTGTTGATACCTAAGGATGTCTCTGATGGGTCTCATGACGTTATAATCGTGCAAGGAGTGTGCCTTCTTTTGGGCAGCCCGGGTCGCCCCGTCAATCCCAGCGTTTGTACTGATTTTCATTGGCACACAAAGAGGCCTGAAATCAGATTTCTTTGGGATCAACCGTAAAGTTCCGCAGTTGAAGTTGGTGTTTACGGCAACTTCGTTCTCATGAAGGTATATCAGCGTATACGTTTCTAGCCATGGCTGGCTCAACTTTTTCCAGGAACTATGGAGGAAGAAAGCGTTGTATGGGTCGCTTGGTTTTGACCGTACAACGTTGTCAGTGACATACCAAAACCGGGATATAAGTTTAGCGACAAATCCAGAAAGTAACCACCTCACGAAATCGCATAGCGTGTTCGCACGCAGGAGAAAGTCCTGCTTGGACGTGGGGCGTGGGGATTTGCCCAACCAAGAGATTTCTGTGACTGCCATTTTCTGGACTACCGCCCTAATGTTCATTGTCTCCGTGCGGTCTGTTTTGAGCATTTGGTAGATATATTGGTTGATGATGTTCCAGTTTTTCTGGCACCCGAAGGTCTCGTTTGGAAAGAGCCTATGAACAACGACAAACACAAATCGCGTAACTTGAGAAAACGGGCTCACGTTGTCAAAAATAGGTTCTTTTAGGGCTTTTTGTGGCACAAGATTGTGGAGAACGTACTGGTAGTGGAACTTCTGGTCATTGTGTTTCACATTGCGCAATAAGTTTATGAGTGGGCGATATTTCTTGGGAAGGCGCCGCTCGTCACCGCACTTGACAATGATTCGTGCTAGTTGTTCGGGGCTCTGCGAAATCAACCTGGTTACTTGCCTCAAGGGCTCTTTTCCATAGTACATGTTGAATTTCCGTGCGGGCTCACAGACAGCGGTTTTCTTGGAAAACGAGGGAACCCCAAAAGAGATATTTCCACTGGGCCGGAGAAAACACGCCACCTCGCTGAGCATTGTTGAAAAAGCCTGGCGGCCAATTGCGACGCAGAGTTTCTCCCACTCGGTCGATTTCAAGAGATTCGTCGTGAAGCTAGTAAGCCCCAGATCTGTGGAAAGTGGCCTGTTTTTTTGGCCAAGCCCGTCGTTTGCAAGGGAGTTGACGAATTCTGGGTACTCCAACGCGCTAACTTCGGGGTTGAGCCCATCCTGGTGCGTGCTAATTTCTGTACATTTGTGGAGTACAACTCTGGTATCTATTATCAATTCGCGGTAGGAGCCGGCAGAGGCATCGAGCTCGTTGTGTTTGAGAAGATCGGCCTCGTTTAACTGGAACCGCTCACATAGATAGCGAAGTAAAGTGCGCTCCATCAATTTGGGTGATGTGTAGCCAGAGTCGACAACAGAAGATGATCGGTAGTGAATGGATACCTGTTTGGTCCAGAGTGCGCGTCTTCAATTCGGTGGAGCAATAAACGCAGGATTATTTAACATGCTACGAATCACCACCACCATCTCAAGCAGGCACCATGTCTTCTGATTCTGGCTGTCTCTTTTAACCGATAACTACTTTGTCAAAACCCAAAACGACAGGCTATCACTATATTATGTGCACTCCCGATCACGTGCCTAGAATCTAAATCGCATCTCGGACTACAGGCCACTACTTGCGACAACTCCGTAAATGGGAAAATTGAAGGTTTCGCCAGAAATAGATCTAGCCAATGCCACAATCAGCGGGTGTCTCAAGCAGGTCCGCCGGCTGAACGTGTCGCTCCCAGCAGATCACGTGCCATGCACCAAAACAGTATGGCTCTGCGACATCCAGCCGCAACTGACCAAGACCATACTAGCGTTTATAGAGCAGCACATAAAGCCGGTGGATTCTACGGAATTCACGCACGTCAAGCGGTTTAGAAAACACGTGGATGCTGAAAATGGCAAGACCTACATATCCGCCATCTTATGTGCTGCGGAGGCGATTCTGGAAAATGAACTTCGTGCTCTTCTCCAGTCGCATTTTCCAGATTTTAGCGAGAGTCGGCTTTGTACTGGACAGATCCCAGTAGAAAACCCGCCTACCAAGGAACTCTCGGTAAAATGGAGTAATGAGATCTGGCCGCTTTCCTGGAAAGGCAACCCGAACCACCAGGACCTCATCACTGCGTATTTCGATGTGGACGAAGAAACACAGCTAATAGACCAGTTATTAGCACACGCGGCAGCAAATACGGAGCACAACGGAACACATTCTCCAGAAAATCCTCCCATTTTCACTATGGTCGCTGAGCAGGACCAGGCCACCAAAAAAATACGTGTTTTGCATATCCTGGCCGACTCTAGGGAAAGCCACGTGCTCCAGCACAGTGTGATGAATGCCATAGCAGAGGTCGCACGAGCAGAATTGGAGAGACGAGAAAACCCGCAAAAATCCGGAAACCTGCAAGACGGCTACTTGTGCCATGATCTACTAGTTTACACGACCCACGAACCGTGTACTATGTGTGCCATGGCGCTCGTGCACTCCCGGATTGGCAGGCTTATATATGTGAATACGCACCCATTAGGTGCCATTGAATCCAGTCATTATATTGGCGACAGGCGTGATTTGAACTGGACCTTTGACGTGTGGAGGTGGGTGGGGCCGAGGAAAGTGGAACTGCCCGGATTGCCGGATACTTTGGCTCCATGACGGTGTTTTGCTTGTTAGAGTAGGTGTGTGGAGGAATGTATATTTAATCGGTGCTAATTGGAATGAAAGAAATGAAGATTTTAGTGATGTCATGGGTGCCAAGGGGACCCGTTTTCGTAACACCTGTAAGAAATTGTTTACATTATATTGGTTACCCTCCTTCCATAGGGACTGAGTGGGTCTATTAGTCAGGAGTATGGGGCCTTGTTCTAGTTCTCTCTTTGCCTGAAGGTTCTGGGTAGGTATTTTCTCTGGTCAATCTCGATCAAAACTTGGGTGTACGTCCTCTGATATAGTGGAAGTTTCTTTATATTAGGAAAGCACAGAAGACAATCGAGCCATTATGGACGACCGCATCATGTGCTCATTCAAAGAGAACCATGCTTCGAAAGCAAGTATATAACACGCCTCAATTGTCGCTCGAAATTCGGTGAATATACGGCGTTTTTCGTGTTTCCACAGCACGCCTCTTGCCCGTGAACGATTTCAGAATCTATTCCTCAGTCAACTCAAATCTCAGGAGAATCGGCCAGTTAAGGTAACACTAAAAGTCATCTGATGGTCTGTGCCATTATTTGTGTCAGTGACCAATTTGTGTACAAAGTCCGCAATATCTTGATGTTGTACACCCTCTTAGGCTCGCATAGCAAAGGGGCCAACGGTCGGAAATTTCCAGGCAATTCCCCGTCCTGTTTTTGATATTTTCCCATGTAAGTCTCACACATGGTACTGGTCCATCAATAAGACGGAGATGGTCGTGTATGTGGCACTCATCTTCAATCAGTCTTTTGACACCTTTCAGCGTAAAGCCTTCTGATGCTAGTCCTCAAACAGCTCAGCAAAAAATGGCCACTCGGACTCCTTATGGCGGGCCCTGTGTTCCCCTTTGGAGCATCTCAATGCACTTCTCGGTGAGAACCGTAGGACCTTCAGAACCTGATTCTGCTCCGTTTTCCGGATATTCAAACGTGTTGACCAACTGCAGAAGCACAGCTTTCCGTGATCTTGCCTCCTCGAGCTGCTTGTCGATTTTTCCCTGAAGTATCTCCGAGTGTGATTCGCTCGATTTCACTGCCTCACTTAAGCACTCTATCAAAAAAGAAATAGACGTTTTTGGAGCCAGCTCCAGCAGGCCCCCGACGCTTGCCAGATTTGCGATACCCTTTTGGGACTCTGGGAAAAACTCACTCTCAAATACGTTCTTCTGGACTTCTTCCAATGTTTTTCCATGCTGTTCAGATATGAGTTCGTAGAGCCTGGCAGCGATATCTGGAGAGAGCGAAGACGCACACTCGCGGGCAAATTTTTCCTGCGAGCAGAACTCTGATAATGAGGCGTCCGAGAAGAATCCGTCGAGAATATCCCTGCTGTTCATAAAGACGATGATGACTATCAAAGGTAGAGGATCTGTTTGTGGGGTAGTGTACACAGGTCATGATGGGGACGCGTCTCAGTAGTCGCGGCCATGACATGGAGGTGCTACGGAGTCGACTCTGCGGAATTTACGTCAGGAACCAAGTTCTATTTTGACGAGCGGGTCGGACTTCGAGGAACTTGTGATTGCCATCCTAAAGTCTCCGAATCTTGTTGTAAGTCGCTCGTTTTTCGGCTTTTTCATAAACGGTGATTGTTTGTCACGTGACCAAAAACATGGAATTCAGCGAAAGTGGCCTTTTGAAGCACACACAGAGGAACGACTCTGTATCGTGAATATGAAGAGAATGGTCAGCTTGTTTTTGTTAGGCTATTGGATGGGTGATTTCACCATTTTCCATTTTTTTAGCGTCTTTTCCTTTTCGCGTATTTTGGCCCTGTATTATAATCCACGTGAGGAACTGAGGCACATCTCCGATACAGTTCTCTTTTCTTTTTTTCTTGTTTTTTGAAAAGATTCCGAAATGTCGAAGATGGAACGAAAGACAGAAATATCCAGATGCTGCTCTGCGGTGCAACGCCATGAAATTATCTATGAACTACTCAAAGCTCGCACTTGCGTCGTTCGTGCGATGCACCAATGAATAAATCTGAAACAAATTAGACGGGCATGGCCCGGACGAAAAGATCCCAAAAAGAAATAGAAGTATCAATAAATACAATAAGGAAGGAAGTTGTTTTGCCACCTCCGCGGGATCTGCTCAAGAGGCCGGCCAATTGTCAAATGACCTATGCTGCCAAGTGCGGCTATAGTTAGAACAATGGACATCTTTACAAGTGCGAGAAAAAAAGAGGAAACTAGAACCCATAAACTACTTAAACCCTAAACTTTCGAACTAACGAGATTCCGTCACCCACCACATTTCCGTGCGAGGTCGTCGTAGGAGTGGATTTATATCTGGTTATAGCTCGCAATTTTGCAGCCGCACTGAGAGGACGCAACAATACAACTCAACAAAGCTTGGTCTAGTGCTTCTAGCCGATGGCTGTGCAGAGACCTCGATTGAAAGAGGTAGATTTTTCTGGAAAACGTCTTCCCGCATCCTGTGAAAAACTCGTGACGCCAAAATGAAAGAGGAGGGTTTTCTTGGCTGAAATTAGTGACGTACTCATCCTACCAGCAATATCACTTATAAACCGCCTACTTTCTGATCAGGGCGCAGTTGTGTTATCCTGGTACTACTGATCTCAACAAGAACAGATATCCTTCCCAGGACGACTCAAAGTATGAAAATCAGACACCTCTTGCTCTCCTTTGCAGTAATAGTAGATGCAATCGACGAGGAAACCAAGGAACTGATCCGCACGTCGTTTGCGCTACTAAACCTGGTTTACGACATCGATCCAACAACAGCAACTGACGAGCCTCTGCCTGCCGTGGCCAACTTAGCTGAAACGCACTACTTTTACAAAAGTGGCCCTGACAATTGGACGTTTGCCATAGCTGCACCAGAGAACCCTGCGGCGAACGATTTGGCGACATTCATGGTAGTCGAAGCCGCCCGGCTGTACAGAGACCACGGATTCCAATGTGCATCCAGGCTCCTCCAGTTCAGTCTCTACACGTTCTTTACCATGGAAGTGACCGAAAGCGGAAAAGTCGCTGTGTTTTATGCTACCCACTGTGAGGATAAATTGGAGATCGTCAATACGGGCTATCTCTGGGCAGGCCTCTACCGGCACGGGGATCTCATCTGCGCGACGAAAAACATCGACGAGACGAAAGTCTTGCACCTTCTGCCCGAGGAGTTTTTCCGTGGGTTGCAGGGCGATGGAGATTACGTGCTTCTGGACTTCAAGCATGATTGGCGCACGCAAAAAGGCGATGTTTTGGTGGTCACGTGGTCAAATCTACCCAGCGCATACGAGGAAATCATCCAGCTAGCAGTAGAGGCAGCAGAGTGGAACCTGGGGCCGGTTTCGCAAATCGTGGCCAATTTGCGGGCGTACTATAACATCGGCGTTGACGAGGGGAACGTTTTCGCAGCCTTGCGGATAGAATAGCAATGGAGACATGTTGTGGTTTGAGTGTGTGGTTTAAGAAGGGACTGGAGTGGGATGTAGCCGGGAGAGCCATTCATGATAACCTTGGGGGTGTTGGCCTATCTAACGTATAATGTTCTCAAGTTACGTTTTTTATGCTCGTGGTACGGGCAAGTGAGCGAGGGCACAGTCAGTTCAAGGAATAAACTATGAACTGTACTACGTTGGTACTTCAGCAGGTGGCAGGATAGGAAGAGGGTGGTTTGAAGATTCAGCAGGAACGAACCAGAGGCATACTCTGAGAAGGGTACCTAATTCAATACTTGAGTATGTACTTAAATGCTCGTTATGGGCAAATTGGGATTCTAGCTTTTAGCCGATCAGGACAATTTAGAATCGCCCAATCGAAATTAGTTACAGTGCATAGCTCGTGAATACATCGGCAAGAGCGAACCTCACGAAAACAGAAAGAGAAGGTAGATATTGTGGGTCATCGTTCTAAATGAATTTGCCATGCAAGTACTTGAGAACTGGTTTAACCCCAAAATCAAAAAAAAAAAAAAAAAAAAAAAAAAAAAAAAAAAAAAAAAAAGCAAAAGGAAAGAAAGAACGACCTTCCTTTGATCTACGATGCGTATTGCCATAGGCTATGCCTGGTGAGATCGGGTTGTCCAAGCCTGAACTACTTTTTCAACACAGTACTTCTCACCGACTAACCTTAAACTTCTTCAAAAAACTATATAGTTCTGTATCCCTGGCTATTTTGATACTTTCCAGTACTAGACTAATGCACCACTGAACCGTGTCGTTCTCGCCTTGCCTGAACCTGACCACCACTCCACCAAAGCGACACAGTTAGAAACCTACCTCAATACCATTCCGACGCAATACGAAATAAGCAAAACCCACAAAAAACAAAAGAAAACAAAAGAAAACAAAAAGAAAACAAAAAGAAAACAAAAAAAGAACTCCCTCCAAAACCCAGATCCTGCACACACCGCACGTCTATCACCAGCGCTCGCAAAAAAACACCTCCATACTACTCCAGCACTACATCAACACCACGCAAAAACACGCATTTTTCGTGTTTTCCGAATATTTCAAAAACACCCCACAAGCGCCACGCCAGCACAAACCCGTGCAACATGTCCTTGGCATACCAGAGCAACTTCTACACTCCACAGGCGCTAAGTACTGCGCTCACATCCAGGCTCGCAAAGGACGGTGATTCTGCACTTTTGCTCACAAACGCGCCGCAGGAGCGCTCGGCGAAACGGAACGCCCAGCAGATCAACTATGCAGAATTCGACAATTTGAACGACGACGCGGAATTCGAGGAGGAGATCCCCGGCAATAACGCGTTCCAGATAGCGGGCGTGCAGACATCTGTGGCGGCACAGAAACGGCTCTTGAAACCCGCGAGACTCGTGAGGTTGGCGGAGGACGGCGTCGGAGACGTGAGCCCAGCGCAGGTGGCGGCTCAGCCGCTGCAGGACGTGTTGGTGCCGATAAAATTGAACATTGAGTTCAACAGCGGGATGCTGAAGCTCGTGGATTTTTTCATGTGGAACGCCGCGGAGCTGCTCGTCACGCCTGACGCGTTTGCGCTGCTTGTGTGTGCGGAGCTCGAGCTCCCGCCGCATGTACATTCTGAAATCGTAGATTCCATCACGAAACAGTTGGACGAATACAGCTACGTGTCCACTTTGGCGTTGCCGCTGACACAGGAATACCACGTGATCATCGACCTCTCGGTGAATTTGGACAAGCGGCTCTACGAGGACAAGTTCGAGTGGGACCTCAACCAGACAGAAGTCACGCCCGAGGATTTTGCAGAAATCGTTGTGGCCGATATGGGGCTCAGCCTCGAGTTCAAGCCGGCCATTGCGCACAGCTTGCACGAAATGACGATCCGGTTGAAAAAAGAGATCCTCGACGGCTCGTATAACCACGAACTCCACAAGTACCAGCAACTCACAGGGCTCATTTTCGAGCGCAATGTGCGCATCCGCACAGACAGCAGCATCCAAAACGGAAACGCGGTGTGGGAGCCGTTCATTGAGATTTTGAGTCCCTGGGAGATCGAGAAGCGTGAGATCGAGCGCGAGCGTAACTCGAGAAGGTTGAAGAGAGAGAATATGAGGAGAGAGGTGGACGATTTCAGCGGGGCCAAGCGGCGCGCGACGACGAGAAGGCGGCTCGACGAGCTTGACTGGAGAATATAAGACGATGGTGGGGGGAGGAAGAGATAGGAGTTAGGTGGAGATAGACGGAGAGTTGAAGGAGACGTGTAAGAATAGGTGAAACAGGTGGAGAGCTTGAGGAATCAGTGAAAATAGATGGCCATAGGTGAAGTTATGTGGAGGTATGTAGAGATCCTGGTGGACATTAATGCGGATGAGTACGCATTCTGGACTATCAAGAGAATATGTGGAGATATCATTGGGGACAATCATTGTGCCAATGAGAGAAAATCGAAAGTGGGGTTGAACTCCGGAGAAAACAAACAAGAGCCCGATAAGTGGATGTGAGTAGAGTTGCTGGCACAGTGCATTGAAGCGACGAGGAAAGAAAAGGAAACTGGCTTTCATTGTTGCGTTGTATCGATCTTGTCACTGTACTCGTTCCCTGTTTCCTTTAGGTATCTTTCCTAAAAGGGTTTTCTTTATTCACATTCCGTTCTCCTGGCTGAATCCTGAAGGTTTCGACCAAGAGCCGATCGAAGAACCGACGTGTTTATATGAAGTAGAAGAACCAGTGCTAAATGAGCCCAATGGATAGAACAACCTCGCGTGGACTCTTTTTCCTTGCTTGTTCCCTTTAATTGACAAGATGTAGGTATCCATAAGAGAGTATACCAAAGAAGAACCTGCCAAAAACAAATTCGATCAACGAAGGTTAATGTATTTGGGTAGCCACGTCCGCGTACACTTACATGGGTCTCCAGGCACCCCAAATGCCTAGGACCAATCAAAGAAACTCAAATATACAAGTGGTTAATAGTGCTCAATAAACTGCGCTCTTCACTTTCCCTTTTCTCATTGTTTTTGTCCATTCACCTCTACTATTCACTACTAATATCACCACTGCTAGATCGCATAGTGGTGCGCGTGGATCATATCTACTATCAAAGACTACTACACAACACCATCCCCACTTTTTTTCACCACAACCACTAATACAACACCCACATATACCAAACCGTTTTGTCCAATGCAATGGCCGAAAACGGTACCCCGGAGAGTGCACCCGCCAGCACTGTAATGGATACTGCACCAGATCCAACCCCCAGCGAAAACCACCAAAATACACGGCAAAACTCGGGAAACGGGGTCTCCGTGTTCCCGGAATCGCCCGATGTTTCCTCCAACAACTCCCATTTTGCCCCCGAAAACGAGCCCACGGTGGACGAAGAATCCGGGCGAAATCTCGAGGATTCAGGGCCAGAACTCTCCAATAAGCGCATCATACTCCAGCGGTTCACCATATATAACCTGGCCACGACCATGTATATCGTCGGAAGTAATGCACGCGAAAGCCTTTTTCGAATAGCGGAGATCACCGCCGACAAAGACGCGAAAAACCCCCCGTCGATCCTCGAAATCCGGTCCTACTTTTATACGAGAAACGATATGGCAGGGCTTCTCGAGGGGCTCAATGAGTCCATCGAGGGCGGAATCCACAAGGTGGCCCAGGCGTACGGGCTCCTAGGCTTCATCAAATTCACACGTGAATACTACCTTTTGGTGATCACGAAATGCAGCCAGGTGGCAGTTTTGGGCGGCCATTATCTCTACCACGTGGACGAGACCAAGTTGATACCCCTTAATTTCAACTACCGCCGCCCAGACAAATACAGCGACGAAGAAAGACTCCTTCTGATCTTCAAATACTTGGATTTAGGGCGCACGTTCTACTTCAGTTACACGTACGACCTCACCAACTCGCTCCAGAACAATTTCATGGCACTGCGGGAAATGCGGGACGCGGGCCACAACGAGCGGTTCATCTGGAACGGGCTCCTTCTCGAACCAGTGAAGACCCAGCCCGAAATCGCCACTTATGAGTGGTTCCAGCCTATAATCCATGGTTTCATCGACCAGGCAAACATCTCCATCTACGGGCGCAAGATCTACATCACCATAATCGCGCGGCGGTCCCACCACTTTGCGGGGGCGCGGTTTTTAAAAAGGGGTGTGAATGATAAGGGCAATGTGGCCAACGAAATCGAGACCGAGCAGATCGTGTCTGATATGCTAACATCCTCCTTCCACGACCCAAAGTACGGGTTTTTTGCTAATCCTAGGTACACCAGTTTCGTTCAACACCGCGGATCGATCCCTCTATACTGGACCCAGGACTTGAACAGGCTCCCCAAACCACCCATCGAAATCCACCTATCGGACCCGTTTTACCAGAGCTCTGCCATGCACTTCAACAACCTTTTTCTGCGGTACGGGCTGCCGGTGGTGATCCTCAACTTGATCAAAACCAAGGAAAAGCAGCCGCGCGAGCTGAAGTTGAACCACCACTTCGAAAGCTGCATCAAGTACCTCAACCAGTTTCTCCCGTCACGTGACCGGCTCCAATACCACTCGTTCGACATGTCCAAGCACTCGAAAAAGAACCTCGACGTGATCACGCCGCTCCAGAAAATCGCGCGTAATGCCATGGAACAGACTGGCTTCTTTCACAATGGCACGGACTTGAAAAAGACGAAGCTCCAGCGCGGGATCGTCAGAACCAACTGTATTGACTGTTTAGATCGCACCAACGCCGCCCAGTTCATCATTTGCAAGGAGGCGCTCTCACACCAGTTGCAGAGCTTGGGGCTCATCTCGTCAGCGACAGATTTGGACTACGACTCGGACTTGATCAATATTCTCACGGAAATCTTCCACGACCACGGCGACACCATCGCTGTGCAGTATGGAGGATCGAACCTCGTGAACACTATGGACTCGTACCGCCGCATCAACCAGTGGTCGTCACACACACGTGACGTGCTCAACAGCATCAAGAGAATCTACTCCAACTCGTTCATGGACCTGATCCGGCAGGAGGCGATCAACTTGTTTTTGGGAAATTACGTGTATGAGCCCAATAAGTTGAAGTTATGGGAGCTCCAGAACGACTACTACTTACACAACAGCTTCTTGCTGCTGGCGGAAAAGGCCAGCTACATGCACTGGTTCAACGAGCATTATCTCCAGGAAACGAAGGAAGCGGACGACTCCACGGAGTACTATTCTGCAGATTACAAACGACTGGAGGCCGTGGCGGACTCCAACGATAACTGGTTCAACGAGTGCTACGGACAGCGCAAGTTCGAGTCCTTTGGCGACCTTTTCCAGTTTAACATGAACCTGAACGTGCGCTACTTCCCCTCAAATTTGAGCTCCACGCCCAAGAATTTCGACTACAGTCCGTTTGAAACGCGAAAGCCGTTTTTTAAGAAGAAGCCTTCCGACAGCGACGACGACGGGCTCCAAGAAAACTTGCACCTCGACGAGTACAAGAAAATGGAGCACGACAAGAAGGAAAAACGCGCCCGGCGGATGAAGTTGAAGAAGCTCCACGAAAAGTTGTCCCGCACGAGCTCCCAGAAAAAGACGGAGACGAGGGTTGAAAGTGAGCCAAAACTCGACAGTGCATCTCTCATAGAGAACGAGGATCTGAACTCAGAAATCCAGGTACGAGAGTCCGACATGCGCATTTACTATGGCCAGTTTGATCCACCGAAAATGTCTCCTACCATTTCAGGATCGTTTGACTCGGACTTCCGGACTTCGCAGGCGGACTCCGACCTTTACTACGAGACAACTCAAAACATCAAGTCGAATATTGTGTTAGGTGAGGCCCTGTTGAATGCGCCAGACAGGGAGATCTACGCCCAGTATGCTCATGGAATGAGCCACATGTACTAGGGACGTAAATCCGGGAAAGCTTTAAGTTGCATTTTCGAACGTAACAGTTGATCTCATATTCTAAAATTAGTGGGGGTTTGAGTGCTTACTACTTATGGGCTTTCTGGGCCACCATTGACTACTCTGTCTGTTCAAATTCACCAGGAAAATGAGCAAGGTAAAGCTGGCTGCTTTGAAGCACTGTGTTAACGGTGAAAGGGCTCATCAGTAGTTCTCTATCCTGCTCAGGTTAAGAGAATTCTGGCACATTTGCTCGAGTCACAGTCGTGCAGTGTGTTTGGGCCTCGAATTAAGATGCAGGTTAGAAATCACGATTCTAAGCAACTGACTATACCGAACCCTTGGCCAACAAAACTCCCCTATCAAAGTTCACTGAGAATGGGGATCCGCCATTTCAACCCCTCCATATCGTACACGCACGGCGTGTGGCGCTCCTCCTGATTGAAGTCCCCAAACCGGTTGATGAACTGCCGTTTTTGGTACACGGTGTTGAATTTGAAGTTCCGCTTGTTGAAGGAGTTCTTGAAAAAAAAGTCCGCGTATGCAAGAAGTTGCTCGTCGGAACTGGCAAATTTGAGGTGCGGGTCCAAATCGTAGTCCTGGGCAAAATCTGCGATTTCTTTGGGATCGCCCCGGCCATACGGCTCTGTGCTCTCATAGCTGTCGTCGCCGCCATTCTGCACGTGATTGAGCGCCTTGTAGAGGTTCTTGAGCGGCAAGTTGATGAAGTACTTATAGTTGGTTTCCTGGCACGAGTAGTAGAGAAGGTCATAGTCGTTGAAGATCATCGACGGCAGCGAGATGTCGATGAAAAAGATGCTGAAGCCGGACTTGAGATAGAGGCCAATCTCCTCCATTATTAGCTGGATTTTGTACAAGTGCTGGTGGTGGTGCGAGGAATTCGGGTGGTTCGCAGGCAATGGTGGAATTTCGAACTCAGCAATTTTGAGAAAACAGAACTGGTTCTTCGGGAGGATATCCTTGATATTGGTGGGAGGGTAAAACGTCAACATGGTGTCCTCCCCCTCCGCGGTTCTGTACTTAATTTCGAATTTCGTGGTCCCTAGGCCACTGCCGTGTTTCACCACTAGAGCGATATTCAAGTTGTACCTGCCTGGCGCAAGCCACGCCGTTTTACAGTACGAAAGGAGGTACGTGCGGTTGATTTCCACGTAGTGGTTGTACACGTAATTGGTGGGCTCGTCGATCTTATAGTCGGAGTACTCGGCAAACATGCGCTTGTTTTTGAAAAGCGAATACACGTACTTCCACGAGTCGCCAATATACTGTGCCTGTGCTATTCTGTCGCTTGCAACATTGCGATCTTCCTCTTCGGTCCCGCTGCATTTGCCCAAATCTTGCAAATTGCGTCGTTTCGAAACCACCTCCCGCGACGTCTGCCGGAAAGTGTCCAAAGATTTGATATAGGTGCGCAACCATGGATACACTTTTGCTAGGATGGAGAGTGCGTCGTCGCCATACTGGTGCACAAGCTTGTCGAAAAAAAGATCGTTGTACAAGAGGTAGAAATGCGAGTTGGTGTGTTTGAGCAGGCTGCCCGGGGCTAGTCTGAGAAGCCGGACCTGGATTTCTAAGGGCAATTCGCTGAGCATCTTGGGATGAATCTGGAGTGTGGAGAGGCAAGGAAAAGCACGGCAAGCTTATCGCGAGGTTTATCGTCACGTGACGTGGATCGAGAATCGGGGAAGGTTGTATTTTCGTCCGTGCGTTGTTTTGGTGTTTTTCGTGGGCCTATTTTTGTTTGATGGGGGTCATCTTTGAATTTTGAAGGATGGAATATCGGAGTGGCGATGCGTGGGGAAAGACGTGGTTCCTTGGCTGGGGTGGTTGCTTCCGATTGCGGCACGCTCGCAGCCATTGTAGCAACCAGGGTGTGTTTCTCGCAACTGTTGAACGCAAGTCCACAAAGGTTCAGACCAGAGAGTCGACGAGAAACAAGGGCCAAAGAAGAGGAAAGGGAAAGTGAAAGAAAAAAAGAAATCACCGTGGAGAGTGTTGGTGTCGTTCATTCCATGACTGCGAGTCTCTGCTCCAGTTCATTGGCAAAACCTCACAGCAGTAATAAGGTAGCGCACCACACAAAACTATTTCACTTTCTTCTTTTTCACCTTGACTTTTCTCCGTTAGTTTCCCTTGATTCTCTTCCTCTTTCGTTCGTCTCCGACGGGAAAAGTCAGGCTGATTTTTCGCCTTCGCCAAGGCTATAGAGGAAAGTCTAGTTACATGAAATAGCGAACCTTTCCAAAACGCAAGGAAATATGGAAGGTTGTCACGTCCGTTCGTATTGTTCGCCTCCCATTGTTCGTTAATAATTGCGGCTCGCAAGTGCCAAGATGAACGAGATTACCAGAGTGGCTAGAAGATGCCCCGAAATCCCAACCCGAGGAAACAGAATACTTTATCACGAGAGAAACCCAATGTTGTGATAGGAAACAATAATGAAAATGGTCAGTGCTGAAAAATTACCAAACAGTGCCTTATTCGTGCACTTATTAGTGCCCTCAACAGTCTCACAGCACAGTGCACTCAACACACAAGGCGGTTTCAACAATTTTGCGGAAACTTTCCGGGCCCCAAAATCACCCTCTGCAGTTTCCGTTTCCAGCGCTATTATAACGCAACCCCGAACACTAACCAAAACTCGCCAAAAACTGGCCCAATTCACACACAGCTGCCGTATTAGTGCGGAGTGCACACGTGATCGAAGCTTCTCGAACGAGCAACGGCCCCATATATAAACTGCACTGGCCGCGCACCGCTCACCAATCAACTAACTATTGAGCGCACTACTTGTCCCCACAATAGCCAGACATTAGCACGCCAAGGATTGCACAATTGTCGAACTCGAGTCTTCAGTCTAAATCGAATCTTAAGAAAACCATAATACCAACACACACTTCCACAATGCCAGTTCATCCAGTAGTGTTATGGGCGCAGCGCTCCAGCGAAACCGAGCCAGCTAAAAACGTCATTTACTTGACCATCCAGGTGCAAGATCCCGTCAACGTGAAGTTGGACTTGACCGCCAAATCGCTTACCTTCAGCGCGCAGTCGGCCGACAAGGCCACGGATTACGAGTTGAACTTGGAGTTCTTCGATGAAATCGACCCCGAAAACTCCCACAAACACGAGAGCGGCAGCCATATCGCGTATGTGTTGCGCAAGAAGACCGCGCAGGCCGAGTTCTGGCCTCGTCTCTTGAAGGAGAAGTTGAAGTTGCACTACCTCAAGACCGATTTCGACAAATGGGTCGATGAAGATGAGCAGGATGAGCTCGTAGAGGAGGAGGACCCTATGGGCGGTATGGGCGGCATGCCAGGTATGGGCGGCATGGGCGGTATGCCAGGTATGGGCGGAATGGGCGGATTGCCAGATATGGGTGGAATGGGCGGAATGCCAGGCATGGGCGGTGCTGGAGGACCAGGAAACTTTGATTTCTCACAATTGCTTGCCAACGCTGGTGCTGGCGGTGCTGGTGGCGCTGGCGATTTCGACATCAGTGCCCTTGCTAGCCAATTGGGTCAAAACGCGGGAGCTGGCGATGAAGATGCCGAGGAAGGTGACGAGGAGGTCGAGGAGATCAAGTGAACAAGCATGTTTCAGTAATACAGAAAAGGTCGTAGAGAGACCGCTCAGTATTGGGATCTGTAGGGATGTAGGGATGTAGAGGCAGTGCGGTGCAGCGATCGACACTGGGAGTTGTCGAGGTTGGTGGGTTTGTTCAGTGAGCATTAGAAATTGGGCTGCCATGGATGAACGTGTTGGATCATCGACAGCGAGGTTGTGGTGTCAGGGCATGTAACTGAGGCATAGTTTTTGAGAGCACAACATGGATGTTGTACACTCACTAGCGCAATAGCGGGAACATAACTCTGGACCATTAGGCCCTCTGTGCACTACGCCGGACTGGTGGAGGTACGCCAAGCCCTCGAGCATCTGTAGCGTGTAGACTTGGATGACCATTTCGTCTTCGATTCTGCCGTGCGCCAAGAGCCCAGAGAGCGACCCTCCCTCGCAAAACTCCATGAATATGTACACCTTATCGCGGTGGACCTCCACGCCAAAATACTGCACCACGTTTCCGTCTTTCAGTTCTGACAATGTGACCATTCCACCAAGCCCAATCCTGTGAGAGTGCTTTATATTCTCGCCAGTTTAGCATAGCGGAACACAATATTCATGCTTGCAGTCTCCAGGACGGAGTTTCCAGCAAACACGGAGCTAGCCCTGACACTGTGCTCAGAGATCAATACCGTGAAACGTGAAGCAAACATGAGGAGAGAATCCCCATTGGAAGCCTCCATGTTAGGCACGCGACCCTCCGATTAAGCGAACGCATAAAGTTTCAAAAACAACCCATCTTCCAATCGAAGAACCACCCAATTCCATCACATCACCAACTTTGGCTCCCCCAAGATTCTGGCAAATCTACCCATTTGGACACTAGATTTAGCACACGTAGATCCACACCGGCATCCAGTTCCTTTTCCTTTCCCTGTTCCCTACCAGGAACATTGAGAAATACCCCCCTGGGCGGTGTCTTCAGCAGACATGCTCGTGCTAGCATATACAAGACGACACTTACCGATTGCACGTTTTCAAAGGCACACCCGGGTACCTCTGTGAGCAAATCATAGAAAGCAAAGACAGGCCTGGGCGAGTCACGTGGCTCAAACCAGATCCGCCTAAGCTGCTCCTGGATCTCGTGGTAGCCGGCATCTGCAACAAGGGACACGTGATGTAGAGCGTTGATGTAGGCAATGCTGAGGTTTGGGTCTTTGTCGCTGGTTTCACTGTCTTCGCTGTCTTTTCCCGTAAACTGAAATCCATCGAGAACACTGCTATGGCAGAAAACAAGCACTTTTGTGGGCTCGGCTTGGTTGAGACAGCTTTCCAGAACCACGGAACCGATGAACTCAGTGAGGCACGACAGAGAAATAACCTTCATATTCCAGTCCAGTATTGGTTCTTTCGCAATCACGGCCTGAAATTGCACAGCTGGTAATAAAGTAAAACTCAAGTTTGCGAGTCGCAAATAACTGTGGATCCTCACGGTCTCCAGGTTCGCGATCGATAGTAGTGCCCTGGAATTTCGCACTTCAGCCTCGCTAGTAGAAGACAACGAAAACTGCGCTTGAGAGTTATCGCGATTATGTAGCTGAAAACAGCTGAAAACTGTGCCCACGCGGAAGCCCGTATACAATTTCTTGTAGCGTACACCGAACTACCAGACAGAGGTCCGTTCCGGCAGCGTCGGAGGGTTTCTCGAATTTTCAAAAGTCACACTGCAATTCCGAATCTCTCATTATTTTTCCTTTTCTTTTTGCAAGGCTCCCGTGATTAATCGTTTTTTTTGATCGTAGATCCATTTTTGACAGAACCTGTTGGCAAGCTCAGATTCGCAGCCTCACGAGTGTGTCACGTGCAGCCGTGGTGGAAAAGAGGACCAAACCTTCGGGCTTTTGGCAAGCGCCGAACAATATGAAAATCAGAAAACTGTTCACAGCCCGTACGTGCACAATTTTGCGGGGATTGCCTGATTCTCCCCTAATCCATCAGCGGGTGGTCCTCCCTGAGTCACGTGACACTAGCAGAGGAGACTGTGACACCCCAAACCGTTTGGTCACTCTAAATTTTTATCAGACCGTTTTCTTATAGCCTCCCTGTATCTTAAATAGCCCCAGGAGAACAGCAACCTAGCATCCCAGTCTTGGTGAAAGACGCAGAAGTGTCTGGCCCGGTCTGGGTCACGTGCGCGCCTGCGAAAATTTTAGTACACCTCCACCAAGACCAACCGGAAGTGAAAAATATACCCCCACCGAAACCCGCACAGATCTCCGAAACGCGCTAAAATGCTCAGGATCTCGGGAAGGGCACGCAGGAGCCCCCTTTTGGTGTCGCCACTTGCACATCTCGCCAGAAATGGCCGCACACTCGCCTCGACCGCCTCGGCCGACCCAGCCCAAGAGAGTTCATCCAACGAAGTTGCCCAGCAGAAATTGAGAGAAAAAGTCTTGGCAGAGGCCCTCGCCAAAGAGGAGGAGGCCATGTTGCGCGCCAAGGCGTTGCGTGAGTTGAAAGAGCAGACTAAGCAGGCCGTGCATGCGTTGAACAGCTCTGCCTCGCACGTGATCCACGACAGATTGCACAGCTTGCAACTGCAGTTGGACCTGCTTCCCGACCAGGAAAAGGTGAAGCAGCTCGATGAGGAGATCGAGGACTTCCTCTTCCAGAGCATGCGCTTGCCGGCCAGCGAAATCGGGTACGCCCCGTGGACCCGCAAGAACAGCCAGAGACACGCCAGTGAAGAAGTGGAGGCAGCGCAGAAAATCAGAACCACCACCAACGCGGGCTTTTCCCAGCAGTTCCCCAACTTGAAGCCCACGCCGGACTACAAGCCCTACTCGGAGCAGGAGCTTTTCCTAAGACACATGGCCCACATGAAAAACTGCGGGTTGTTGGGCTCGGACCAGAAACACGTCTACGAGCCCAGCGACGACACCTTCAAGCCGAAAACGGTGTCTGAGTTGTCGATCGCGAATTTGATGGCCGCGGAGTGCCACTTGGGCCACGCCAAGGCGCTCTGGAGACCCTCCACACAACCGTTTATCTATGGTGAATACCAGGGCGTGCATCTCATCGACCTCAACCACACCTTGGTGGCGTTGCGCAAGGCTGCGCGCGTCGCCAAGGCCGTCGCTGCCAAGGGCGGAATCATTCTCTATGTGGGCACGTCTCGCCACCAGGAACAGCAGGTGGCCTTGGAGGAGGCTGCCAGAAGATCCAACGCGTACTGTGTCACACACCGCTGGATTCCTGGCACCATAACCAACTTCACGGAGGTGTCGCGCCAGATTCTGGGCCCCCAGACGGCGTTGGTGAATCTTGCGGACGAGCGCACGGGCAAGTTCTATACCACGGAAGAAGGCACGATCATCAAGCCGGATTTGATCGTTTTGATGAACCCCGTGGAAAACAGAAACTGTATCGGCGAGAGCATCAAGCTGCGGATTCCCACCATCGGGCTCTGTGACACCAACATGGAGCCTTCGTTGTTGACGTACCCTGTGCCATGTAACGACGACTCGATGAGGGCATCGTCGTTGATTTTGGGTGTTTTGTCCAAGGCGGCTCAGGAGGGTGTCAAGGAAAGACAGCAGGTGTTTTCCTCGTATAAGGCGGCGCAAGAGACGCGCCAGGCCACCAAGAGCGAGAGGAAGCCCGACTCCGTGGCTGCGTCGGAGGCGGTGTAGATAGCAATCATTTGTGTTAGCAAGGTTCTATGTAAATAGTGTCATCTCAGACCATGGCAACTCAGCTATTGCCCTACGCGCTTCGGCCATCTACTCTAGGCTCGTCTAAAACTCTAGGCCATGCACAGGTTCCCTAACCATTAACCCCTGTGCCTCTTCTCGTTCTCGTATCTACTCGTTCTTCTTTGCGTCGGATTCCTCCTCGTCCTCGTCGTCACTTCTTTCATCAGCAGCAACTCCGCCCACGACGTACCGGTAAAGAATGCGGAAAATCAAGAAAAGCCAGTACGCGTTGAGGAGCTGCAATGCAAACAACAACCCAAACACAATTGGCTGCGAGATCCAGCACTTGTACTGCTGCGTGTCCCAGTTCAACTCCCACTCACCCACAGAACGGAACTCGGTCAACACCGACCACAAGATCTTCAAGTTGATGTAGTGTCTCAAGTACACCCACACGAGTACAAAGAACAAGAAGAACGGTCCGGCGAGAGCCGAGTCCAAGTAGTTCAACGTCTTCGACGTGGAGAGGAAGAAGTCGGAGACGTCCATGGTTACGTACACCTCCAAGCCCATCCAGGTGAAGTGAAATCTATAGGAGCACCAGATCAAGGCGATGGTGACAATGTGGTGCAAGATAAGCTCGTAGAAATCCTTTCTGGGTTTTTCGAGCTGCAACACAAGCACCACAGACTGCTGCACCCAGAACGCGGCCTGGCCAAGGTAGTACACTTTAAAGTACCAGTCGTGAGTCTTGTGAGGGTAGTTGGTGTAGAAAGGCGTGGTTTCAAAAAACCAAAGCGGGCCGTTCGACATCACCCACAAGCCAAAGGGGCCAGAAAGCCCGTAGTAGAACATCGAGTACGTCTGCTCCATGAACCGCCTCACCTTGGCCGGCTTTTTGACGCCCAAAAAGTGCGCTGCGGGACGCAAAACGCAGCACATCAAGAACTCTCTAAGGAATGTGAAGAAAAGCGCGTAGAACCCGACAAAGTAGAAGTCGTTCTCGCCTTTTCCGTACTGGTCGGTGCCCTCAATACGGTACGACACAGAGATCATCTTCGCAAGCAATGCGTGCACTTGCGACGTCTGATCGCCCATGAAGTAAACAAGAAACACCAGGCCCATGATCAAAAAGGGGTTGAACCACGTGTGGCGGAACGTCAACTCCTTGTAGGCGACCCAGATCTTGCGCAAAATGGCGCCGTCCGTCAGCGATTCTTGGCTGAGTTCCTGGATTCGGGCATTCAGCTTTTTCTTCTGCATGGGGCTGACCCTCATTGTGGAAAAGCCAGGAACCGCCGTGTCGCCCACGTTGATATTGCCAACTGACGAGGTTCTACGGCGGTGTGCGGGACTGATAGAATCGGGAGATAAACTCATTACCTGCGTGGGGATGAGTTCAAGCTGCCGTTGAAATGTAAGTATAAAGGAATGGATAACTCAGCTAAAACAGATATAGCGATTGAGCACAGGAACTCGGCAAAAGGTGCAACCCGGAATCTTTATATAGGAGAGTTCCCTGGGGAAGAGGAGATGTCCAGGTTTGGAGTCCAAGAAAATCACCAGCGTGCGCGCGGAATGTCGCTTCAGCCGACTTGTGTGCAGTATACCGAGATTGAATCCGCTTATGCGTCGGGTGTATTTGCAGCCACCGGGGAAAAGAGGGAATTTTCGAAATCTTTTGCGGAACTTTTTTTGTGGGGGTGCTGCGATATTTATACTACAGCGATATTTATACTACCGCGAAAGGGTATAAGGAATACAAAAAGGGCTCAACTACTGGGGCCACTTTCTAGTTCTTGCGTTCGTTTGGGCATTCTGCCGTGCTGCGGGGCGCTTCGATGGGTATTAGTGACAAAAAAAGACAAAAAAAGACAAAAAAATAGTGCCATGGGTGTTTCTGATAGGGTGTTACGTTTACCATAAAGATACTTAAACATCCTTCAAGGCATGTCGTTTTTGACGAGGTGGAGCGTTGGATTATGAGAGGTCACGTGCGTGGCGTGTGCGGGTTCTTGGCATTCATTTCGACACGTTTCTATGCTGTCTTGGGTATCCCGCTAGGGGACACGGGTGTGTGATGGAGAACTGGTGAGAACTATGGGCATGCTGCTCTTTTTGTATGTCTCACTTGGGTGTTTCCAAGATACGATCAGAATGCTACTGGTGTTCACGATTGGATGAATCCCGACGCAAGAAGCAGTTTTCAATCTTTTTTTTTATCGCCTGCAATATCTGATGATATTTCAAGCTATAGTATACGTATCGATATTTTCTATAGTGCTTGGCTCGCTGGGAGCGCTATCGCAGAACAATCACTTGGTGCGTGCCAATGGATGATGACCAAGTCTACCGAAAATAACTCGAGCAAAATACCAATTGTGCTCTTGATTCGAAGATGGATTTGGTTGGTATCTAAAGGTCTTTCATATAGAGGTTTGGGTAACTAATGGGTGCCAACTGTCTTCGAAATGCCCTTTAGGTCGTTGCCGTGCCGAAGAAAAAGCGCAGGGTAAAACTTGGTACCCCGAACACATCAAAGCACCTGGTCGTCCGTATTTTGGACCATTGCGGAAATGCACAGAGTGGAGACAGTTCCAAAAGGGGCGTCGTGTTTGTCGAAAAAAGGAGGAACACTACATCGTATCGACTGAGACTTTTGAAGTCCTTAAGAATCTCCTGGCCATTACCTGGTCTAGAGTTGCCTTCAATGATTACATTTGGCTTTTGACTATTCTTATACATCTATATAGATACTCTTAGATATATATTCTTAGATATATATTCTTAGATATATTTATATATATTTGTGTATATTAGCAAAAAGTAAAAGTACTACGTTTATTCTCTCCTGCTCTTACGGGATCAGTCGTCACCACCACTCTGAGTGCTCAAGACTAATTTTACTTTTAACTTTTGCACAACAAAAAAAGACAAAACACAACACGGTGCCTCCTTTCTAAACCATTTTCCAGCAATACAGAAAACAAACGCAATCACCAAAAAGGACGAAACTCCTATCCTACTCCGCCACCACTGCCAGGCCCTGACCTTATCGGGGTCGCAGTAGTGCACACAGCGGCCAGCCCTCAGGTTGATCTGGAAGTCCCGGTTTAGTCGCCACACTCCACAACTATACTTGGGAAAAAAGGAGAAAAGGCTCTCGTACGAACTAACTCACTTTTCCTTTCGGCCAATATCGTACTCTGTTTCGGAGAATTTCGAAACTCCGCCAAATCAGACACTCTGAGCTTTCACAACTGTCACTCCGACCTCAATTACCGCACAAGGCAGCACAAATCTCCCACAGATTCCCCTAGAACCCCATAAAACCACCCCTTCCCACAACCTCAAATGTCCCTCGAACTGCTGATTGTCAAGGCCACGGACCCCGCATTGACCAGCGACAACTGGCAGCTAATCTTGGACGTGTGCGACACAATTCTGTCCGATCCAGAGACCAACATTCCCAGGGCCATGAAAATCATCAAGGCCAGACTAGCACAGAAAGATGCCAACACTGTGCTTCGCTCGCTCACGCTTTTAGTGGCTGTGGGCGAAAATTGCGGGTCCAGAATGCAGCAGGAAATCGCGTCGCTGTCGTTTTTGAAGGAATCTTTGCTAGTCAGATTAGCTGACAAAAAGGTGCACAAAGACCTCAAGTTCCGCATTGCCGATGTCATTGAACAACTCGACAAATCGTTCAAAAAAGACCCGTCCTTGAAGGCCATTGCCGACGCTTATGCCACGGTGAAGTCAAAGTATCCACAGTACTTGAAAACACCACCCAGCAAACCGGCAAAAACGGCCATGTCTGTCCAAGACCGCAAAAATGAAGATTTGGAGCTCGAGCGTGCCTTGAGCTTGTCGGTGCAGGAGTACGAAAGGGAGCAGAGTATCAGAAAGTCGTACTTAAATAAACCGCTTCCGGAACCCGAAAGGGCCGAAAACAGGCGGAATTCGGGCCAAAATCAGGGAAACGCTCCGGCACAGAACCCTCCTCCTGAAGAGACTCCCGACTCGGCAAATCCGGACACGGTCACGATCGCTAGTGTCAAGAAAGTGTGTGCTTTATACGACCTTATTTCGTACGAGCCGGATGAACTTTCGTTCCGAAAGGGTGATATTATTACAGTGATCGAATCTGTCTACAGGGACTGGTGGCGGGGCTCGTTGCCCAGCGGAAAAGTCGGGATTTTTCCGCTAAATTATGTGACGCCAGTGGTGTCGAAAACACCTGAGGAATTGGCTCGTGAGCAGAAGCTCGAAACTGCTCTTATGGAGACAGAGCTGAAAAAAGTCGACAGGTTGCTTGCGCTTCTCTCCGCTGATCCGGATTCTGTATCTGAGGAAGACGTCACGGAATTGTACAATAATATTGTACCTTTGAAACCATTATTGGCGAAACTTATAGGCAAGCACAGTGGCCGCAGGGACGAGCTCCGGGCGTTGAACGACCAGGTGAACGCGGAAACAAAGTTGTACAACAGCTCTATTGATAGCATGATTGCGCAGAAACAGCGGCTGAACTATGGGCTCCCCTATCCGGCGCCGAACACCTACCAGGGACGGAGCCTGGGACAAATGACGGGACAAATGACGGGACAAATGGCGGGACAAATGACAGGCCAAATGACAGGCCAGGTCCTGAGTCTATATCACGCCCAAAATCAGGGTCACGTTACAGGTCAAAGTCAGAGGCAAGCTACAGGTCAAAGCCAGAGTCAGATTCCCGGCCAGATTCCCGGCCACGTTCCAGCACCGCAGAACGGGAACTACCTAGAGCAGCAGCCCACCAGTGCAGGTTTTGGCAATGGTAACTACGAACGGCAGTATGGGTACGGCACGGGCCAGGAATCCCACGGCGGTTTCCCGCAAACGTCGTTTCCACGGCCAAACTACTGATCTAAATTGGGAATGAGAATGTTAATATCTAGAGTCAGATGAGTTAAGGTTGAGAGATGAAGCTGAGCGTCTCAGGAGGATTGGGAACGGCAGCATGGCGTCCAATTCTGCCTTTTCTGGAGAAGGTTTGGTCCAATTTGTTTTTGACTGAAAATTATCAGCCAAAAGAAGCTACAGAAAAGTAGGTTGAAGACTGGCTTGCAACAGAGTATGTGCTACTAATACCTTATGAGCCCTGGTGCGGTGCGGTCTCACTGTCTACTATTAGCGTGGATTTTCATAAATCTGGCTCTGCAAAGCCTTCAAGGGAACATTGTAATAAATCAGAGTAATAGTTTGAACTTTGCGGGTCTTTGGAAAACACTGAATGCCTGAAGTGAGGTGTGCGCTGAAAGTCACGTGCCAAATAGACAATGTACAACCCCAGAACCTGGGGAGGTAGAAAAAAAGTAAAAGCCGGAATAATAGAAATAGACAATTCCAACACCCGCCGCTGTCCATGCCCCTGAAACCCCGAATTCAGCCTCGCCTCCACCTCTTACTCTACAATATTGTCCTGCACATAGCCCCAGAGTATAACCCAACCTGGCCGACCTAGTTATACCCTATTCCTCTTCTTCACCAATGTCGAATCTTTACGGACACCGGGAAGAACAAAACAACCAGCGTTTCGACCAGCTCTCGCAGACCTTGCACCAGTTCCGCACCACCGTGGATCGGGATATCCATGGTCGTGTGCAGCTGGAAATGCTGACGTTGGACGTGTTGAACGATAGTTTTGGCCATTTGTGGACAAAGGTCAAGAGGACGAGTGGCGATTTGCAGACGGTGATGAACAGAAACGCGAGCTTGACGAGGATCGTTTTTGTGTTGTTGGCTGTTTTTTTCGTCGTCATGACCCTTTTTAAGCTTAGGTAGGAAGCTGGGAGAAGTTTGGTCGGGAGATGCATGGCGGAAGAAAATTGGAAATTCGGGAAGTTGGAGAATGGAGAATTGGAGAATAGTGGAAAATCGGCGATAGTTGATCAAAAAGGGGGATTTATTGTATTTTCCTTGCACCCTTGAGTGCTATGGAGCTGGGATACGGGAGATTCATGAACGCTTCTTTCAATTACTGATGACACACTATCTGTCTCTGCCGAGATAAGAACTGCCGACCTCAGATTAAAGGAAATCTGCGACAGTGTTCGGAGAATTCAGGTCCTACTCGTGCCCTACAATGAGTGCGTGTCAAACACTGCTTGATTTAGACTTATGTTCGTTCCCGACGTTACTTCTTGTTCACCACATCGGAGCCCAATCTATAGGCCCCGATCGCCTTTCCCCAGTTGATCTTCGACTTGGTCACGGGCAACAATCTCCGCAAGTTCTTGAAGTACTTCTGGTTCAACAACGTGAAGTCGTCCAAGATCTTCAACGTCGCGTCGTTTTCGGCCTGGTTGATATAGTTCACAATCGCAGACGCAGACACGTCCAAGTCGCTGGCAGCAGTAGCCTCGTCAAACTCAAGTCTCACGTTTCCGTCCTCATAATAGTGAATATCCAACTTCACGCTTCCTTGGATGCCTCTGCCGTCCACAGAATACACAGACTTCCAAACTCCAGTGTAGAAATTGCTCTTGTTCAACTTCTGTCCTATTATCACAATCTTGACGGCGTCTGCCGACTCTGGAATCACGGTGAAAGCGTAGTCTGACGGATAGTGGTCTTCCCCATACTGCTCCAACAATTCCACAAGCTGCTTGTAGTAAGCCGGGTACTGCGTATCCGGTTCGGCCCGCTCGATATCTATCGCCTTCTTCGAGTCGAGATCGACATTAAACTTTTGCTTGCCAATATAATCCCAGTATTTCGACGAGTGAGCATCTTTGTTGAGTTCGCTGGCAATCAAATTTCCAGATACAATGAGCCCGTTCGCGTCAATCTGGCGATCCAAAGCAGCGTTCACTGTGGCCCGGTTTTCCCCGGAAGCAAGTGAAAGCAAATCCGATTTCACTTCGGTCAACTCGCCGGGAGGAGCGGTTTTCACCAAGCTATCAACTATTTCGTTAAGAGTGACAGACATGAGGAGATGTGTGGGAAATTTGCGGAGGCAATAGTCAAGCTTGTGGTGGTTGGGTTCCGGTGATCATGGATAGGTTGATGCAGGTCAGCACAAGTCATTGTGCACACCCGAGACTCCGAGCCACCAAGGTCGAGACTCGAGCGAGAGTCGAAAACTAAGAGAAGAAAGCAGGCTTCTGGAATTTGCTCTTAATTTCTTATTTCCGAACCTGTCGCTATTCCCACTCACTACTGGGCTCAGACTCTGTAAAAGTCCCCACCGCTTTCGGCCTTCTTTTGAGTGGCATATGATCTGGCAATAAGTATTAACAATACTATCCCCACTTTCTTGCCGAAGATATTAGACTTCTTCTCGTTGCCCGCATTGCTAAACCTTCCAGAACATTTCTCAACTCGCACCATTAAGATAAGTGGAACGCCCCGGCACCTTCACGAATTGCATGTAAGAGCTTCGATTTCATTAGCGCCTCCAGTGTGTAGTCTGGTAGTTTGAGGTAGTTCGCACAAGTCATCACTGAGGGCAAGTAGTCATCACCAGAAAGACCTGCGTCTGGATGTTTTCTGACGACGGTGAATTCAGGGCGCATGGCTTTGAATCCTCCAATTGGGAGCCTGGGTGATCCGGTCAAAAATTGTAGGAACTCGCGTCTTTCGGTCATAGTCAAACCCTGGAGAACATTCACGAGCATGACGATCGCTCTGGAATCTTGCGTGTATCCATGGTTCGCCTTGATGGACTCGGCGATTGTTTCTCTCGACCAGTCTTCTTCTCCACTGCCGAAAATCTCCTTGAGCTCCCTAGGAGTAAAAATGGACAAAGACTCGATTGGGAATACGGACGAAAAGCCTTCTCTAAAGGATGTCACCTGCTTGGCGACTCCACCCAACACAAAGTACTCCGTAGCTTTCCTGATGTATAGCTCAAGGTTTTGGGGAGTCACTGCAATGTTGGTTCCGTCTTGCACAAGCTCCACGTCCGCGTATCCGGGGAGACTGAAGTAGAGTGACAAGTCCGACAACTTCATTCCATGAATTTCAGCATACTCATCGTCTGCTTGTCCCCTGAAAATATTCAAGTACTGTGCCAAGTGATGCATTGACCTCGCAATGTCCGAGTCAACTTCCCGAAGAAGGTCAATCTGGGTCTTCACGTCGGTGGTTTCCGTAAAGAACTTGTTGAGGCACTCCGGATCCTGGATTAGCGAGATGAACAACGTATTGAAGTTGAAATCTATGATTCGCGAGTCTAGCAACGCCCTCGCAACAAACACCCCGAGCATATTGAATAGATACAAGACGTTTTTGTCCTTCAGAGTGTTTTCGCGCTGATTGATAGGCGAGGGAAAGAGTCCTTGTGTGCTGATCGCGTAGTCGCCGTCGTCATCACCGTGTCTCCACATGTGCAACTCTTTTTTGCAAAAGGCCTTCGAGACCGAGGCGTAAAACTCCAAAGTTGGGCCCAATCCCGAGCCTACTTCATCAAAGTACTCGATCTCGAGAATTGGTGGAAGCAGTCCGAACAGCTGGAGAACCTTGATGGCCCCTTTGAAGATCTTGTCTCTGGACAATCTGACCTTTTTTCTGACGGGAGCTCCAAGCAGCAAACTCGCCCCACCAGCCGCAGAATTGTCATTATTTGACCCAGCCTTGTCCTTGAGGGCACGACTATTCCAGTTGTGGATCAACCGAGAATGGCCGAATGACGTACTTTGCAAGAAAAACATTCTCGTATTAAGCGGGAAAACGAAGGGGTATTTGGTCGTGGAAGTGATGCTCCATGTAGGCATCGACCCACTGGCCACTATCAATGGCTCCTCCAATTGCCTGTTGAGTTTCACGGTCAACTTCCAGTTCATGAAAGCGTCGGCATGGAGAGGAATAAACCTCTTTGTCTTTTCGACTTCTTCGTTGATTCTAAAAAACGCCCGCAAAAGGTTCAAAATGGACTCTGTGTGTGGATCCATTGGCTCGTTGTCCTTCTGGGTGGCATCTGCAACGGTCTCTCCAGAAGAACCTCGGAAATAAACGTCATGCGGTTTTCCCCATATGTCATAGCTGTCCACTTTCTTCACGCCTGAGTTTTCCAGCAATGATCTGAAAACAGCGCCAAAAACTGTGGAGTCCCTAGGAATTCTAGCACCATTGATCGAAAACTCTGTATTTGCGGAATCGTCTGTCTTTTCAGGCAGACTCCGCTCAGACAGAGCGCTTAACTCGTCGCCCAAAAGGCCAGAAAAGAGACGCTTTTGCTTCAAAAACTTCTCAATGGCCTTGAACGTCGCAATCGCGTGCACGGAAACAACTATCTGCTCATTATTCGCAGAATCGTCTTGTGGAATCAACTTGATTTTCACCTGCTTGGCCAACGACGATGAGCCACTCTCAGCGCTGCCAGGGTTGGTCACACCGCTTGAGATTACTTCAAATGACTCTGCCCGAGCGAGCGAGTCCTGAAGCAAGTTGAAAAGCCGTGTGAGTTTACTGCTATCCTCGTAAAAGCACTGAACAAATGTCTCCGTCGCCACATCATGGCTAATTTTAGGGAGCACATTTCCTTGAAAGACTTCGGTTAACTGGTCCAAAAGACCCAGGGAGTTCAATTCGAAACTCGAGATGCCTCCCTCGCTCACACTCAACGCCTGAGTGAGATTGCGCCAGATCAAGTCCCACTCGTCGGGGATGGTTGACGAACTAGAGATCGCCTTGTTAAGCGCAGAAACAATCGGCTTAAGCTTGTCGCTCTCCGGGTTGAAACTGTCGCTCAGCTTCGAGAAGTCCTCATGCAAATGATTGATTCCGATCGCAATGATGTTCAAGTGTTTCAAGATGGATCTCACCTCCCAGAGCTGGCTGAAATCCACGAGCTCCTTATCCGCAAACTTCTCATGGAAGATGTTGGCCAACAGCGACCGGGTTGGTATTTCTCTTTGATCGTCCTCGCTCGCGATGGCGTCGATTCCGGCCACTTTCAACGTTCCAGTGATCTGCGCCATATCGCTGAACACACCCTCGCGCTCCAAAACATGGGCGCACGAAAGCTGTGATTTCAATAGAAGATTCTGAATTATCACGCATGCGCCCAGAAGCAAGAGGAGCGGGCCGTTCAACGAGCGGTCGCTCACGGGCGTTTCTACTGCCTTGGAAACGACCTTCTTTCCACTGCTGACGATGGAAGTGAGGATCCCGAAAAGCGAGTCTAGGTTCTTCTTCCCCAATAGCTCGGAGTCAGAAAATGACACCATGCGTGAGAGACAAATGAGCGCCTGCTTTCTGATCGAGTAATCCATGGTGGCCTGAAAAGAACCCACAAGCACGGGCCACGTGTGATTAGTGAACTTTTGGAAGCTGCTGGCATTCTCGTTCCGGCACAGCATGTTGCGGTCGTAGTTGATGCGATTCTTGGTCTGGCTCAGCTTGTAGTTGTCGTCCAAAAAGGGGGTATCCTTTGGTGCATATGTGATTGGCGACAAGTAGGCGATTATGTTTAAGAAAAGCGATAAAAGCTCCTTGGGGCACGAGATCAACGACTCAATGGAAATGCCGTCCTCCGCGCCCTTCCCGTCGTCGCTCTTCTTGAACTTGTTGAGCGAGCCCCGGATGTAGTCACCAATCTCTAAATGGAGCAAAAGACTCGAGATTTTTACTGACGTCAGCAAGAGGATGACAAGCGACTTCAACAAGGAAATCATCAGGTGATAGTTGAGTCCCACATCCGTGCTGGAGGGGTTGCAGGAGTCGCGGATCACCCCCAACATGTGGCACAAGAGCTCGTCGTTGCTAAACAACCGCTCCAAGAATTCTGGCTTGTCCTTGAAGCTGTCGATTATCCGCGACACGCCGAGCCACGCGCTCTTCTTGACGGCGGCGTCGTCGTGGTGCTGGGCGACGTTCACGAGGTTCTGGAACTGGTCGAGCACGAAATCAAAGTACACGGTCAGGATGTCCTCGCACGCGTTGGCCACGATCTGGAGGCACTTGCGCTGCGAGTGCACCGTCAAAAAGTCGAGGTTCTGGAGGCACGCGCGGAGCCCGTCGCAGGCCAAAATAAGCAGGTGGGCCCCCCGGTCGCGTGACATGATCTCCAACGTCTGCAAGCACTGCTCGGTCAAGTCGATGTACACGATGTGGAGGAGCTTGTCCACAAGCGTCTCCACGGCCTCGCACGCGAGCGCGTCGTTGATGAAGTCCGTGTTGACCTCGACGAAGTTGTAGAGGCAGCGGCACGTGACCAAATGCAACTCGAGGTCCTCAACCAAGGCCGGGTCCGTGAGGATATTTACAAGTGCCCGGGCGAGAAGGGATGGCTGGATTACCCGCTCCGCGGTCATGCCGTCCATCATGAGAAGCTTCTCCGAGAGCTCGTTGATGCTTTCGAGTATGAGGTACGTGTCTTCGCGCTGGTTGATGTTGGCCACGAGCGCGTCGAACTCCGAGTGCTGGCGCCCAAACAGCGGCCCCTCGAGCCCGTCCACTAGCCGCTGCATGACGTCTAGAATGTTCAGCGCCTGTCCATTTGCGCCCCTATTTCGCTCGACTAACTCTCGTAAAAAACTGGACCCCCGGCGGTTGGCCATAAACCCGAGCACCGCGTCGTTTTCGGAGTCGCCATTTTCCGAGTCGTCCTCGCTAGCCGCCGAGTTATCGTTTGCCGAGTTGTCATTTTCCTCCGAGTCACGTGACCGTTCCTCAAAACTGGTCTCGTTTTCCTCTGTGTTGCCCGGCGCGTCCACAAAAAAGGAATCGTGTTCCTCGTCTGCGTATGCACCGTAGTCGTCGTTTCCGTCCGAATCTGCGACCATTTCGTCCGAATCCGTGCTCGCATGTGGCGCCTCGTGTGTAGAATCTAGCACGCTGAAACTGGCGGCGTAATCGTGCATGGACTCGTCCTCGTCGTGGGAGACGATTTCTGTAGATTCCTCGGAAGGTTCCGCTGAGTTTGTGGTAGCTAAATCTGCAGAATTCGACGTCTCCAGGTATTGTGGTGGCGGTTGAACATCGCCCAGGGAGCCCGAGGAGAGGCCTCTTTTCCTGTGTGCAGACCTGCCCTGTCTGTGGTTCGCTGCCATGTGAAAACTGATTTGGAAACTATCAGGGGAGATTTTACTTTGGGATTCGCTGCCTAGTTCGTTTTTTGTGCTGGTGTGGAAAGGTGGCAAACTGTGATCTGGAAAGGTGCTCTGGCACGCTTTAGTAACTGTAGTGGGGGCGCACGGCCGGTCACGTGATGTGGTGGCGAGGCTCTTGGGGTCGTAGAATCTGGGCCTAGGAAAGAGAGTTAGGGTGTTTTTTGTATCAATTCGGGGGCTGATGGACAGTTACGGGAATTTGAATGTGGTCTTTTTTTTCGGGACTTGGCGTGACTGTGGGCAAGCATCAGAATTAGACTGCGCCTTGAGTATTGATAGTGGCGGATTCACAGATTAGGGATTTTTCGATATTGGCGGGTCGTTCGGCGGTTTTATGTATTTTCTTCTCCAGGCTGTGCTTTCAAATGTTGCACTCCGAAAGTTTGGAGACACTCACAGATGGAGGGATGCTCATGGTGTGAAGGTATCACGTTGGAAGACAGTACTTGACATGATAAGGGTTCATGTTTCCCGGACTTCTTTTGAGTTCGAATTTCCCGTTTATATGCTAGTGCTTTTGCTTTCCTTCACGATGTGAAACCTGAAAACTAGCTACTAGTCTTTCATGTCGTAGTGTCCGAATGTCCTGTGCCCATCGTGATTTCATTACCATCGTGACGTAGAAATCTAAAAGGAGGTTCCGATCTTGCCCTAACTTATGTAGTCACGGCTTATTTGTACGGTGGCTACGAATTTTGGTTGCGTCGATCGTATGAATTTCATAGTCCCAATAGTATAGCTGGGCTGTGCTAAGCTTACGAAGAAGTAACGTTCACAGTCTCGCACTAGATTTCAATAGATTCGATCCAGAGGAAGTTAGTAACAAGTAGAGTTTCGTGGTCCGCTTCTTCATCATCGTCGTTATGGTTCCATTAGAAGCAAGTGGAGCTGGACGTAACAGACCCAGCAGCGACGAGCAAATGGTCACCCGCACGCTACAAACACTAGCTGGTCCTTTTCATGGCCAGAAACAGCTACGAAATGTTTCACCGTTTCCGTCGTCGTATTTTTTGTTACGCCGTGATCGCGGCCAATCTTACGATAACTACGCTTTGGCCACCATGGTCCTGCGGAGTGTCAGAGCCCAACGACTTTTAGTCATTTATCAAGTCTACTATAAAACCCTTTCTACGGCTTCTCTTCTACGTATGGCAAAAGAGGTTTCGCCAACACTGAGCGTTCTACGGATGCTCTTAATACTGGCTCAATGTACTCAGACATATCTCTAAACCGGCCGGATCATGTCCGCCAGTCTCACCCACAGGTCAGATTCATGCTTCGTCAGCAGATAGCGAACCCCCGCGTTTCAAAAGCAAGTAAGTCGATCGGGGATACCGGAAAGTATTTTTCCCCGCCTGTCTCAAAAGCCCTGATCTCCAAGTAGACGAAGCCAGTTTACAAACTATTTTTTCATGGATGTTGATATCACCTTTTCCGAATCTCCAAGCTATTCAATAGCAGCACAAGACGTAAATCGCCTGCGCTGAATAATGGCCGTGGCTGCATCTGCAAAACACTGCAGAAGTGGTTTGAAGTGTATTCAGGTAACCCTAAGCGGATTTCCAATAAAGTTTGCAGGAAATGTATCGAATATCCATGGTATGCGTGTTCTGCCTATGAAGTAATCATACCAACATCTCGCCTCTTGGTCCAGGGCTAATGTACACACGCTAAGAAGACTTATATCCTCGAATTTGTCACACTGGTCAATATCTGAGGTATCATATAACATAGAGGCTTAGTATATCGTTCACAGTCACGAAGCCTCAGAGCCCCTCACTCAACTTCACGGCTAGTTTTACTGAAAAAGCTCGATTTTCTGAGAAACCAACACGAAAAGTCCTTTATTCCAGCTGATTGATTAGATACAGACCACCAACTACACACTTGCTTCAAAGACACCGCATAAACACGGAAAGCACATAAGCAGCTCACAAGATCCGCAGGACGGTCTCTCAAATAGAAAGGTGGGGTAGCTCTGTGGGGAAGCAACTACAAACTTCGCCCAGATAGTCTGAATCAGTGGATCAAACCACGATGTGGTTGCAATGTGGGGGCGTGGGGGAGCCAGGATACGCGGCATTTGTGATGTACTGTATGCACTCCCGTGGAGGCATCGTGTTTGGGGAAAAGCGCGTATGCATGCAGGTGGCGGGCTAAGCGGAAGTCAAAAAAATTACCTGCATTCTGTTCCTGAACACCGTGTGGGCATCACCTCGAATAGTAGCGGGACCCCCACGCGTCCCCCACCTCCTCCCTCAATAGTATCAGCATGTTTACTTATGTGAAAGAAAACAATACGGAATACAATATGGAGTATAATATGGAAAATTATGGAAATTATGGAAATTATGGAAAATGTGGAAAATTTGGATCTTTCTTGTGAAGAGTATCGTGTCGAGGACAAAAATCATCAACTTGCGTGCCAATCAGCATGCGTGTGCGCAGGGCGGGGCCAATGTACGATGAATTTTCCGGCGCCCCCACGCCGCATATGCACCTCGAGGCATGTTGGGCTGCGATGCACGAGCAAGCGTCGGAAGAGGAATTTCTGGTTGGGGAAGAAGATTTCCACTTTGGCATCCCTCTTGCTGCTGGGCTTTTTTCTTTTATCATTTTTTTCAAATACCGTTGTCGTTGAGGGTCGCAGTGGTGGGCAGTCTCAGCAGAACAGCCGCTTTTGCCGGAATGCGTCCCCCACGTCAAGCTTCGGAACAACCGGTAAATCTTGCACATAGACCGTTCTGGCTTTAGTGGAGACCCCGCCATGCGCCAGGCACACAGCGCGACTCCGCAAACGGCGGGTTGTATGCAGGAATTGCAACCTTTTTGGAGCATCGGCACCCGCTGGCGTGCCCTTTATAAGGCAGCGTTTTTCCGTGTTGAAGTTCGCTCTACATATTTCAGTATACAATGTCGAACGAATCGGTCACCGACATGGAAAAAGCGCAGATCTCGCACGTGGAGACTTCCACGACTAATGCCCCCAGCGTGCCCAAACCCGCGTCGTTGCAAAACTTCACCGAAGAAGAGATCGACGAAATGCACAAGAAAGTCACGCGCAAGGTCGATTTGCGCCTTCTCCCCATGCTCGTGCTTTTGTACATCTTGAACTACCTCGACAGAAACAATATTGCCAGTGCCCGGTTGGGTGGTTTGGAGGACGACTTGGGGCTTAAGGGCAACGAGTACCAGATCTGTATATCCATTCTCTTTGTGGGGTATATCCTCATGCAGATCCCCGCCAACATGTTCTTGAACAAGTTCAAAAGGCCCTCTATCTTCATCACCGTGATCATGGTCACGTGGGGCACCATTTCCACGTGCACCGCCGCCGTGCAGGGTTTTGGCGGCTTGTTGGCCATCCGGTTGCTTTTGGGGTTTGTCGAAGCCGGTTTCTTTGGCAGTGCCCTCTACATTTTGTCGTGCTGGTACACGCGCAACCAACTCTCGCTCAGAAACTCGTTGTTGTACTCCGGGTCGCTCCTTTCGGGTGCGTTTTCCGGCTTGATTGCTGCAGGAATCGTGGAGAACATGGACTACGTGCGTGGCTTGCGTGCGTGGAGATGGTTGTTCATCATTGAGGGTGCCATCACCGTGGGCATCGCCCCCCTTGCGTACTTCGTGTTGCCCGACATGCCGCAGAACTCGAAAATGCTCTCGGATCTCGAGAAAGACGTGCTTTTGTACAAAATCCGCTTGGAAGTGGGCGAGGATGATTCCGACAGCATCAATCAGGAATCCTACTGGGGCGCGTTCAAGTTGTGTGTCAGCGACATCAAGGTGTGGGCCGTGGTGGGCATTCTCTCGTGGTTGGTGGCCGCGTGTGGCGTGACCAACTTTTTCCCTTCGATTGTCGGAACGTTGAACTTCGACCGCGTGGTCACTTTATGTTTGACTGCTCCTCCGTACCTTTTGGCGGTGGTGTCGACGTTCTTGTGGGCCAGGCACGCGGACAAAACCGGTGAGCGTTTCTGGCACGTGGTGGCACCGATGATTCTTGCGATGGTTTCGTTTATCATCGCGGTGGCTACGTTGAACACCGGTGCACGGTACTTCGCCATGGTGATCATGGTGCCCTCGCTCTACTGCTCGTTTACTACGATTTTGTCGTGGATGTCCAACTCCGTGCCCAGACCACCGTTGAAGCGTGCCATTGCGCTTTCATTGATGAACTGCTTGTCCAACTCCGCCTCGATCTGGAACGCGTACTTGTACAACGAGTCGTCTGCGCCACGCTACACCACTGCATTCATCTGCAACATTGTGTTTTTGGCGTTGGCCATCTTGTGTGCAGTGGCGTTGCGCTGGAGATTGCACATGTTGAACAAGCATATCGAAAACGGCACGATGAACTGGGAGAGAGAGCTTGGAAAGGGCAACGACGGATCGTCTGTGAAGGAGGGCTTCCGCTTCTTGACGTAGTGTATAGTAATGATAATATGAGACTTGACGTGTTTTAGGACGTAACTTTCTGGCTAGTTAAGTTTGTATGGAACCAGTTCACTTCTACTGGCACCGCAGTACTCGGGCATTAATCTTGACTCTATGGATCGTTGTTTCTCTGGTGGTTGTGAGTTGCTCATTGTTTCGGTGAAATATCCGTGTCACAAGCAGTTCAACTAACAATTGCAGTGCTATGTTGTTCCAACCATTGACTGCAAATGTTCCTCGGCCCTGACTTTCTGCCTGCACATGAACAACTTACTGTCTAACTTTAGCAAACTGCTTTTTAGACCATGTCCTCAAGAATGAAGATGGCCGAAAGTGGTGGTAGACGCATGGCCTGTAGGGACCCTGAAAGTGCCACCTCCGGGTATGGTTCCTAGCACGTGGTCTAGAGATTGAATGGCATGTGGTCATACTTTCTACGTCTTGGGGCTTCGCTATCATGTCACGGTTTTGCAAGGTCTCTGGAAGTATCGTGCAAGACACTACCCAAAGAATTCAAATAGTATAGATGGATCTCCGCCACACATCTTGTGGTCGAAGACGGTTTGGAACGATCTAACTAGCACTAAGATGTCTAGTGACTACACCAAGAATACAATGAACGGTTCCTATCCGTTCCACTAGTAACATGGAGGTTCCGGATACCTAACAGATACTTGTGAATGGTAGTACATTTTACTGAAGAGTTGGATCATTTGTAGGGGTATTCTTTGGTGGGACCCATGTAAACAGGAAGGGTTTCCTGCAATTGTCCTGCTTCCTAAAAATTGTCTAGTCCTCACGATTAGCCTTTTTGCTCATCAAATCTGCTTTTAACTCGGGTAAGTCAGTATAGCTTCCAGTAATGTGGAAAATTGTAGAGTCAATAACACTGTAACATCTTCTCTAGACTCTTCATGGTAGCGCCCCACGAATACAAGTACCTTTTGACCTCCTTCCGTGTCACCAAAACCATAGCCACCAAGTCCATCAACACAAACAGAAAAGCAATCTACCCATACCAAGCCTACCCCACTACCCCCCAGTATTCTAACGCACCCCGTTCCCATCTACGTCTGCTTAAGTCGCGACCGCGTCATCTCCATGATCTCCTCGTACAAATACGTCTTCAACGCGTCGATGCTGAGATCCTTCTTGCTCTTCTGGTCCAAATAATCAGGCTCCAACTTGACCTTCGTGATGGGCTCATCCGATGGGTCGTGGTACTGTGCGAGGTACGGGTGTTTCAAGGCATCCTGGGCAGAGATCCGCTTGGCCGGGTCGAACGTGAGGAGCCGCGTCATCAAGTCGAGCCCCTCGGGATTGATAGGCGCGGTTCCAAACCGCTGGAGCCGCCGGGGGTGGTTCTGGAAGTACAGTCGTGTCTCTACCGGGTTTTGCCTTGGCAACAGTCTGATGTAGTCCTTGGCCCTAGGCAGCTTGACACACTCCAAATCCTCGCCCACGGGCGTGCCCAAGTACTGGAAGATGAGAAGCAACTGGTGCTTGTAGTCCTTGCCCGGAAACAACGGGTACCCCAAGAAGAGCTCTGCCATCATGCACCCTACCGACCAGAGATCAACAGCAGTGGTGTACATGGACTGCAGGAGCATGATTTCGGGCGCCCGGTACCAGCGGGTGGCCACGTACTCTGTCAATTTGGACTCGAGCGGCAGCATGGTGGAGCCCATAATACGCGCAAGGCCAAAGTCGCAGATCTTCACGTCGCAATTGTAGTTTACCAATACATTCAGCGGCTTGAGGTCGCGGTGGATCACGTTGGCGCTGTGTATCGTTTTAAGCCCGCGGAGGATCTGGTACACAAAATACTGGATGTGCTGGTCCAGGATGTCCAGCGAGTGGATGAGCTTGTGGAGGTCCGTGGGCATGTATTCCTGGATCAAGTACACCTCGTTGAAGGAGGCGAAATCCTTGGGCCGCTGCACGTCGTAGAAGCCAATGATGTTCTCGTGGTTGCGGAAAAAGTTCAAGAGGTGGAGCTCGCGGATCGTGCGGAGGCACACGATGGTTTTCGAAAACGGTTCGATTTTCTTGATTGCAACCGTGAGCCCGGTGGGCTTGTGCACTGCGGATGCCACCACGCCATACGCGCCCTCGCCCAAAACCTGTTTGGTTTCGTACGAGCGGCTAATATTAAACACGACTTTGCGGGAACTCATGGGGTATTGAAAAGGAGCGATAGTGTGAGCAGGTCCACGGGGCTGCGGTCGTATTTATTGCAGCTGCATCTGCTGGGAGATGCACGGCATCTGCGCAGTCGGCATCGAGCTGCTTCCCTTGCGTGGAGAGACGCTCCGAGAGCGATGTGTGAATGCGGGGTGTGTGTAGTTCCTAATCTAGTGCCTGTAGCACGCCGAGAGACACCATGGACCGGGCTTTTTCATGCACGTTTCTGTGTTTTTCTGTATATATTATGCAGCAATCGAGAAATTATCGAGTTTATCTTGAGTGTTTCTGTGCTTTGTATTGTCTTAGGGGATCTGAATCTTCACTTATGTTTTGCAAATTAACTTCTTGTGATGTAAGAGATACTGAGATATATATTTGTTTTTCCCTGAGGCTCGGGGGAATTTTGTTTCGTGTCCATGCTTGTTAACGGTGTCATGTATATACGTCACTCTGACTTGTGTATACCTGGTTTCTTGCAGATATCTTACAACTGTGCGCGTGGCACTCGGGGCGTGCGTGTGTTTCAGGAGAGACCAAGCTGAAACGGCAGAGGTGATTACGTGTTTCAGAGTGCACACTGGCGGAAGAGAGGGTTTTCTGAAACATGCTGCGAGAAGAAGCTATACAGGTTAATGTGTTTCAGCGTACGGAGGAACCTGAAACTTGGTAGCGGTATTGTACAGATTATTGGGCAACAGGGACCTGCGGTCTCGTTGGTGTGCATCGAACACGTTTGGTTGGATGTGGACATTAACATTTTCAGGAGCAGATACTGAAGATATACTTTGTACTTACATTACTGCGCAAGATGCTGGGTCAAGTTGGGGGAGGCACGATGGGTTGCAAATTTGGGTCGTATTGGATCGAATGTGCATAGTATGCTTCCATCAAAATATTTTTTTTTTTAAGTTTCTGAAAGCAGACTTTTCTATTTACCAGATACCGGTTTGTTTGAAACACACAGTAAATTAAGCTGGTCGTACTTATCGCACCACCGCTGTCTGACACAAATAGTACTGCAAACTCCTCTCTCTTTAGGAACTTGCATAAATTATCAGCATAATTGACTGTAAGAAAGTTCTCTGATTCGCATAGGCAAGTTTTCACGCGGCCTTACTTCTTTTATACTGAGTCGACAAGAGGTAAAACGTGGCTCTTTCTCCAGAAGTAAAGGTTTCGGAAACCACCCGTTTCTACTCTTTTTTTTAAAAGCGTCGGATGTCTCTTGCTCAAAGATCTCTCCCGATGGCGCAAGCCCCAGAGAGGTTCATCCCCACGAAGAAGGGGAGAAGTAGCCATCGAATTATGCCAATGTATACCGCGTATAGGCTTGGATTTTTTTTTTTTTTTTGCTTGATACATCTGATTAAAGGGGAGGTTAATGGCTTGGATTGTCGCAGAACATATTCCCGTACCTCTCATACTCTCCAAACACCAAAACAAACTGATTTCAGCAGCAAAAAACCCCATTTTTGGTAAATCCTATCTCCCCTCGTTCTGCACAACATAGCAATCCCACGCCTTATTTCCGTAGTCTGAGGCAACTTGTCCGAGCGGTTAAGGAGAAAGATTAGAAATCTTTTGGGCTTTGCCCGCGCAGGTTCGAATCCTGCAGTTGTCGTTATTTTTTCATTCTCCCTGCCCCGAAATCTTTCTATTTTTCATATTCCACAAACTCGGTCCGTTGTGTGTGATCGATAAAATATGTCAGCCTTTCCCCATCTCTATTTTGCATCGCTCCATGCACCTCGCGCACTCGTTTAGCGTATATGCGCACCGCGGGCCCACACAAGCCTCGGCCAAAACCAACTCTTCTCTATCCAACTTTTTCATCCAATTATTGCAATACCATAGCATGAGAGAAGGCAAGGTCGCGGTCATCACCGGCACCAACTCGAACCTCGGCATCAACATTGCCTACAGGCTCCTTGACGAGATCCCAGCGTCCACTAACCTCACCATAGTGGTGACGTCAAGAACACTCCCCAGAGTCAAAGACGTGATTTCTGATATCAAGAAATACGCCCGGGAGAAGTTGCCCCACCGCACGGGGTTTCTCGAATTCGACTATCTTCTTGTGGACTTCACCAATATGGTGTCGATCTTGGGCGCGTACTACGATTTGAACAAGAAGTTCACCCACATCGACTACCTCTTCATCAATGCTGCGCAAGGCTGTTACAGCGGTATAAACTGGGCCGGTGCCTGCCAGAGTATTGCCACGAATTTGCTTGATGCCGTCACGTTTCCCACGTACAAAATCCAGCGCATCGGCGTGAAATCCGAGGACGACATGGGACTCGTGTTTCAGGGCAATGCGTTTGGGCCGTACTACTTTTTGCACAGAATCAAGAAACTTCTCTCCGGTGGCGGGCGCATCATCTGGATCTCGCTGGTCATGTCGGGGCCGCAGTACTTATCTTTCGACGACCTCCAGTTGCTCCGGTCGCACGAGCCATACGAAGGCTCGAAGCGACTTGTGGATTTGATCCACACCGGAACGTACCAGAAACTCAGGAGCGAACACGGCATTCTCTCCTACGTGGTGCACCCCGGGATCTTCACGAGTTTCTCGTTTTTCCAATACTTGAACTTCTTGACCTACTACGGCATGATGTTTTTGTTTTACATCGCGCGGTTCTTGGGCTCGAAAATCCACAACATTTCTGGGTACACTGCGGCCAATGCTCCCGTGTGTGTAGCGTTGAACAACCGAGAGCAGAATAGAAAATTGGCCTCGTCGTGTGACCGCTGGGGCAAGGAATTCATCGGCACTGCGGAAATCGATCCCACTGGAGCAGAGGATGTGGTTGCGTACATGGATAAACTCGTGGAGGAATGGGACGAGAAGCTCAAGGACCAGATCACTCCCACACGGGTCGCCTAGACTTGTGTCAGCATGTAATTGCGGTGTTAGTATATAGCAAAATTTGACGCCTGGATAGGAATGTTTCTTCATCTCAACTGTTCGACCGTTGAGCTATCGGGCTCGAGAATTAGTTTAGACCCATGTTTTTGTAACATTGATAATCGGGTCACGGGAGGGAATGCATCTTTTGCTGAGCAATATGAATGTGATTGCAAGGCGAGAGGTCATTATATACTTTTCAACGTGGCCCCTCCAGCTCCCTCTAGTACAAAAGACTAGTTCCAAATCCCCCCTCCGTATCTCGAGGCAGTTTCTTCCTGTTCGCATCCTCGACCATTGCTTCCCTTCCAGCACTCCTGTTATCACGACCCACCACCACCTTCCTTCCAGATCGTATATGTGAGGTACTCCCATAGAGCAGGTTCTGATTTTGGCTACCAAGTGTACTGTCGTCATCGCTCGTCATCGCTCCCTACTATCGACCTTCATATTCATACCATACTCGTAACGCATCCCGACCTGTAGGGGGTGGTGGAATTGATCAACCAAGTTCACTCACCAAACATGCGCATCCACAGCCTGTTGGACATTCATCGATGCTCTCGCCTGACTCGTCTGGGGTCCACCATTCGGATGCACAATGTGAGTGCACAATGTGTTCACATTTGGTGCAAATAACCACTCTCTTCGAAACTATCAATCCACAGTATCCACAGTATTGGAGCGCATGGCGTAGTTTCGTGTTCCACGAATTATCCTTCGCAGTCGGGATTGGTGTGATTGGTGTTAAAAGCAGCTGCTTATTGTTGAACGCCTTTCTGTAGCGAGAACCGAATGAACACTTGTGGACATCATATTGGGCGTTGCTTTCCTGTTTTGCACCCTGTGGATAATTGAATTTCAAGATTTTTATCCGGTGCAAAGGGAGGCCCCACGTGTAGAGCATTTCCGCGTACTGCTCCCTGTATTCGAATATTTTTGCCTGATCAATTCCACCAAGTAAACTCTCAGAAAACCTATCTTCGTAGAGATCTAGCAGATCAACGTTCTTGATCTCAATAGTGTACAGAGGAGGGGGTCTCGCTTTCTCTCTTTGATTATTGAATGAGCCTCTGCCCCGATGCAAAACTCCCTTACTGCCTTTTCTCTGATTGGAGAGTCGAGAAAAAAGCTTGGAATTCTCGAATGACCTCGCGTTTCTCTCCAAGCTCTTCCCTTGGAACGAGTCAATAAATGGCGGCGAACCAAACAGTAATGACCCCGTCTGATGCTTCAACGATAAAGAAGGCGAAGAGCTTCTTTGGATATCAGGTGTGAGGGGCCTGGATAGTTGGAGTTCGCGAGTGCTTAAAATTGAGGGTTTTCGAGATATGCTTCTCTGCCTCTCGACACTCTTCAAACTCTCGCTTCCCGCGTCCTCAAGAAGCCCGTGTTCTCTCATAGAAACTATGGACGGCCGTGGGGGCAATGAAGGATATGGAGTGTGGATTGGAATATCGAGTGCCTTCTCCTTTGCCTTAACGTTGTCGAGATTTTCAAAAAGCAAGCACGAAAGCATGGCTAGCATTTGCAAATCTTGTCTTTTCTCGAAGTAAGTAAAAAGTTCGCTTATCAACCAAGTATGGCCTAGAGGATGGTGTCCCCAGTAGAAGTCACAGCTGGTGCCGCTATGGCTGTGGAAAAAGTCTTTTCCGACCTCCGTTAGGTCTCTCAACCGGACTTCTTTCACAAGCACCATTTCAACAATCCGCCACACTCGGGCAAGTTCCTCATATCCATGGTGAAGAGCTACTTCGCTATTGTGTCGTGCAATCACTTCAGGAGAATCTCCTAGGACGCGGTAGTCACATGCAAGCTCATACTTGTCTGGTATCAAGTGTTTGAAGTCGAAAATCGACACCACGGACTTCCCGCGCTTCCCTTTTTTCGATTTTTTTGCCGATTTCAGGCCATCATCGATGGCAGAGGATTTGTATGCTGACCCTTTTTCGAGAGTTCTTTCGGGATTTTTCATCTCGTCGACTCTGAGTCGCCTTCCAAGGGCCATCGTGCCTCTAAAAATGCCCGGCATTCGCGATCTGGAGGGGATATCGTCCTGCAACATCTCGTCCCAGTCGTTGGAAAAACTGTCGTCACTTGAACTAGCCGAGTTCACAGAGAAAGTGTCGTCTGCAGATTCATTTTCAGGCTCGCTTTCAGAATCCGAAGGAACGTACACGCGGCTCAGCGGCGCCGAAGTGTGTGAGCTGGGGTGGTGAGTATGTTTATCACTTTTTAAGCCAAACCCATTTTCGGTGAATTTGAAGACGCCCGACTTGGAGAGAGATGTGGAAGTTTGTTCGCTGCCCGTCTTTGGAATGAAGAAACACACTAGTTCCCCTGTTCTTCCCCAGACTGCACCACACCCCTTTGGTAAAGGGGTGGAGTCATGCTTTATTTTGTTTGCCGTGCTCAGAGCCTCCGATTTCGACGTTTCCGTGTTTTCCGCCCGTCGTGTCAGCTCCATGCTGAGCGCCAACTTGTCAGCATTTCCGAAAATCAAGTCTTCATCATCATCTTCATCAGCTGAAACGTTCATCTCCTGCTTGAAAGATGAGGCTGCTTCGTGCTGGTCGATCAAGTCGTCGACCCAATTTTCGTTTCCTATTTCCATGGCATTCTCCGATACTTCTTCGTCGTCTGTATTAGTTATCATCATCAAAGAATCATCAAGGTCGATTTTCTCGCCCATAAGGTAACGCAAACAGGGCTCTAGGCAGTATTTATGGTACTTATTCGAGTAAAACTGCGCAATATCGTTGAGATTCTGTAACATTTCTTTTTTGACGGCAGCATTGAGTTCGTGGGTTTCCTCAACATCAAATTGAATCTGGTTCTTCTTGCGCTTGTGTTTTCTTGAGCCTTTCGAGTCAATTGGGTCTAGAAAGGGGTATGTCTTGGGGAAACGAATTTCAAGACGGATGAAAATAAGTTTTTCGGACGTTTCTGCAAATGATGCGTTCGGATCGTTTGGTCTGGAGACCGGACTCGGAGCAGCATTCGTTGCCCCGTTTGTTGTAGGGGTCAGACGAGCGTTAGACGCCTGGGTATGTGAAATTGTGGTGTTTCCTGGTATAGCCGCATTCATCGACGTGTTCACCGATGGCCCAGATCCAGTATTAAGAGAAACGGGAGGAATGGACTCAGAAATGCTGTCTCGTTTCTCCCTCGCATTCTCAGATTCCCTGATTTCCTCGGTCGCCGGAAGAGGCCCTCTAAGTGAGATCTCGATGTGACCCGTGGAAACAGAGATCTTCTCGAACCGGAGTTTGGAGAACTTGTGGCCCACAATACTGATTTCCTCCCCAAGATTGGCCGGGCCCTCGTCCTCTTCCACGCCCTCGTCGTTCTTCTCGCGGCCCATCCGCACACCCGAGATCCAGCTCAAGTGGTTGAGCTGCGAGGACTTGCCGCTTTTCTGTGTTTTCTTGATCGTGTAGCTCGCGATCTTCGAGAGTAGATCGCCACTGGCATCCTTGGCGAAATCGGCGAACGCCGTCTCGGGCTCGGCCACGTACGAATTGTACTTGACCGGAGCAGTATCCATGGCCAAATCCTCGGTGAGCTCCGTTTCCGGCGTGCCCAACTGCGAGATCATCGGGCTCTCTTCGAACAGCTCGAGAAGCACCTGGTGTGACGGGTTGTAGTTGGCGATGTCGTAGAGCTTCTTCTCATGCGGCCACAACTTCAAGTCGTAGTCCAGCGGCGACCACGTGACCAACTGGAACTCGGGCCAACCGCGCTTGCGGTCAAACCCCAGGTACTGTCCGTGCTGCTTTCGCCAGAGAAAGTCCTTCATGGGCCCAGAGTGCCCCTTGAACGAGTAGTCGGGGATGGCGTCCATGTGCACGGTCTCACCTAGCGACCGCGCGCGCCCGTACTCGGCCTTGTAGTTGACAACGTGGACGGCGTTGTCGCCGCCGCGCACGGGCATGATGCCGCAGCAATTGTCCTGGCCGAAGGGGAGACGCCGCGCACGCGCCACCGGGTAGTCCGTACAGATCACGATGGTTGGCTCCGGCGCCTCGCCGTGGAGCGTGCGCGTGTCCCAGAACTTGATGCTCTTGTCGTTGGAGCACGTGATCAAGCGGTCGCACGAGCCCAGGAAGTCGAGCCCGTTGATCTTGCCCTCGTGCGCGCTGTCGATGCGCAACATGGGGAGCGCGCCCTTGCGCTCGTCCCACAAGTAGAAGCTGTGGTGGTGGCTCAGCGCGAGCTGGTGCGGGTTCGACGAGCTCCATTTGACTTGCGTGGCCCCTGCCCGCCACTCGGCGTACTTGTTTACCGGCCGCCGCGGCGTGCGCATGTCCCAGGTGAACACAAACGTGTCGATCAGGCACGTGGCCAACAACTCCGGGTCCCGCGGGTGGAAGTGTATGTCCGTGATAGCCCGTGTGTGGCGGTGGAGCACGTTTTGGATGGCATTTTTGGAGGGGCGCGCCAAGTCCCAGAGGAGCGCCTTCTGGTTCAGAGTCAGCACGCACCACGACGGTTTGCTGTGAGAATGTGGCAGCCACTGCACGTCAGCCACCTCCCAGGAGGTGATATGGTGGAGCCATCTGGGAGGCGTAAAGGGGTCGTCCAAATCGATCACAAAAAGCCCTTTTCGCCCCGCCAAAACGGCGTCCCGCCCATTGGGTGAGAGGGACATAGCACCGATAGCACCGTCCACACGTAGCGAGAGCGAATTGCCAAAAGTGGTGGATTCAAAGGGGTGTGCCATGGCGAAGTGCGGCTAGATTGGCGTTGGAGATTGTGGGGTGTTTGTGGGGCTAAACGTTGGGGAAAAAGGGGGCTTGTGGCGGTGGGTTTTGGCTCCTATTTGTTGTGTTTTTTGGCTTCGAATGCTATAGGGCGTGTAATTTCATGGGTGGTAAAGAAGTATAGTAGTAGGTGATTGTAGCGCGACCAGATCATGGCTGTTAGGTCGGGTGGTGTGTGCAGGATCATTTTCTGGGGAGAAGGAGATGAAAACTTGGAGGTTTTAGGGGATCTTTCTTGCTATTAGCATGCGGGAGTATAATGGTGAGAGTAAGTGTGGAAAATCTCGTAAAGAACGTTTGTGTGCTGAATCCGTGGTTATGTTGGACTGGCTGCGAAAGTCAGCAAAGATACGACGGTTGCTTCACAAGTTTTGAGTTTTTTCGTTTTTTTTGTTTTTTTTCTCTCTTTCATTCTCCTTGGATTTGAGTACTTCTCACGTTTCCTCTCTCCCTGGCCATGGTGAGACTTCTCAGCTAAGCAGACGTGAAAGTCTCTCCCTCTCCGACCGAAAAACTCCCTAGTTCTGGGGACCTTCTAAACAGTGCTGGATGTAGTGTACTTCTCTGCCCCCGTGGCAAGAGCCACTAACTATTTAAGTACAGCTAGCTCCCAGAGCATAGTCGAAAGTCTCAACTGTCCACGACCAATGTTCGCTACCGGTTTCAATTTGAAAGTAGAGAGCACCCTAAAAAGCTGTGGTAAATTACGCAATTACACAAAAAAAAAGCATATTTTGAAATGGCTGTTTCTTTTTCTTTCTAACTTGATTCCTCCGTTAGACATCCCTTTGAGTTTATCCATTGCTCCAAGAGAGTCTGACATGTGATACGCACATGAAGGAGGTGAAAATAGAAATACAAGCACCAAAGAAGTCCTGGATTCACTCTCACAATCTTTGACTATTCCTTGGTTTCCCGTCATTTCTTGCCTGAAATCCCCAATACCCGGAACGGCACCTATCTTAGGACTGTATATAATCGCTCACGACACATGAAGGTGCACACAACTCACGTACTTAAGCACTCTCTTTTGGAAACGCCGGCTGAAACCCACATAATTGTCAGAAACGCCCGGTTATTCATCGCCCGAAGTCTATCTTTCCGTCTTTAAGCCGACGTTTACCTTTTTTGCCTCCTACCTCAAGAATCCAACGTATCTCCACGCCTCCAACCATGTCTCAGGCAGAACTTTTAGACAAGGATAACGATACACACATGGTCGATCGCGACGAAGAAATCGACGAGGAGTTTGACGATGACGACAACGAGGCACAAATGGACATTGTTCTGGGTGCCGGGTCGGGTGCACAAAAGGAAAATACCGCTGAAAACGGTACTAGCAAAGTGCCGCCAGCAGCCGCCGGCGTGCCTGGCGAAATCCCAGAACTCGCCAAAAAAGACAAAACGCTCCAGGAAATGCTCGAGCTCATGGACGGCGAGTTTGCGCCGATTATTCCCGATGCTGTGACGGACTACTACCTCAGCAAAAACGGCTTTGAAACTGCTGACCTCAGGGTGAAACGAATCTTGGCACTCGCCACGCAAAAGTTCATCTCTGACATTGCCCAAGATGCCTACGAGTTTTCGCGGATCCGCAGCTCCTCTGCCGTCTACAACTCTGCAAATCCACAACTAAGAGCAAAACAGCTTTTACAGGGACAACAATTTGCCAACCAGCAAAGCGCAGGTGCTGGAAATGCAGAGGGATCCGGGGAGCAACAAACACAGCTGTACACGAGTAACGCCGGAAACCAGCAGGGGAAGATCGTGCTTACTATGGAGGACTTGAGCAATGCGCTTAGTGAGTATGGGGTTAACACCTCGAGGCCGGATTTCTATAGGTGATCTGAGCAACATATGCGGAAAGGGTATAGAAATTCTATTGTTTTTTGATTTAGTGGATGGGTTTGAGGAATTGATGGAGATGGTGTACCGGTTGGTGTGTATTACGATGGTGCTGACGGACAGGTCTGCAGGTGAAATGGAATATTGACAACAAATCTGCAATTTTATTTGCGGCTTGAGAAGAACGGATCCTTTTTTCGGCACCATTCTGGTAATTGTAAGAAGATCTTCAGCCAGCGCACATACTGACGTGTGATGGCCATTCAATACAAGATTATATGGGCCCGCAGTAATGAAACTTTGTCTTTCCGTAGCACACGATAAGATTCCATCAGATACAGTCTAATTCATTTCCCCAGTGTTGCTCAGCCAAAATGTCCAAAAACAAAAAATAACGACAACTGCAGGATTCGAACCTGCGCGGGCAAAGCCCAAAAGATTTCTAATCTTTCTCCTTAACCGCTCGGACAAGTTGCCTTTTTCGTTTAGCTTACAGTTCAGAGCTAGCCCATATTAGTCTAAATAAGTCAAAATCCTTCTTTGTATATTTTGCTTAATTTTCGAGTTTTTCGCTATTTTTTTACCTCTGGGTTAATACAATGATGTTTTAGTATGCACAGAAGACCCTCGTACACATCTTCCCTAACTGAGGCTCACCTGAGAGAGGCTTTATGCGTGAAGTGTAAAACACCCGTTTACCTACGGCTATGATCACCAGTCTTCACATACTAGACGACTTTTTCACTAAATATAGTTCCGAACATCTGATTCAAAAGCTAGAGTAGAGAAACAGTTCGATACTGGTGCAAATACTGTATCAATATTGTGCCATCATTGTAAAAAGACAAAATGTACCATTATCGTACCAGTATTGTACCGTTAATGTTAACTACACTATCCCAATCGCCCTCAATTCAAAATAGCTGTAAAACTTCCGGTATTCCAGAAGTAATTCCAGCTTTTCCAACAAACATTGGGGGAGTGACCATATCCCTTACGGCTTAGGAATCGTTGCTTATGATCTTCAAAAAAAAAGGTAAAAAGTGGAAAAGAACTTGACTTGTGTCGCCTCCCGCGATGAGTCATCTCTCTCCCTGTACTCACGAACCAGATGAAACCTACTGTACTGCTTCCTGAATACTGTCATATTATGTCTAGATAGTCACAATTGCCCATTCGGCGCCGCTTGTTCGCCCACTACGTAAGTGTATTAAATCTGGCCTTGTGGAAGTACCCCTCCATAAACGTAAAACCTGACCAGGCTAATTTCGTTGGCAAGGGCATCCTGTACTTCACTGCTGCAGGCCAAGCGATGAAGATAACTTCGAGAAAGTGTATCGCGTATATGGCCACAGCAAATGAAGGAAACCACTTATCGAAAAGTCTTAAAGATACCTTGATTGCAGGCGAATTTATAGATATAACATGGCCAAGAGCAGTGCGCAAGAAATCCTTATTTATGAACGTTCCCACCGACAAGATCGCAAAAAGATAGGCCAGCATTGATGCTGCAGATGTGGGCGGCAAGATCTGGGTGATTTGCTTGTGTGAAAACCCCTGTTTGGCTGCCGAATATTTAGCCATGGCCACGAGCTTTGCCTTTATGTCCAGCATTGACTTCACACGCAAACCTTCTCCGTCCTCTAGGTCATCCCAATTGAGAGCCAAAGTCTTGTTTTGGCCGCTTACCGTTTTATATTCCAAAACAACATCCTCTGCCGTGACTTTGGTCATGTGCACAGATTCAGCATTGATACTGCTGAGTTGCTGGTTCCCGTATACGACGACATAATCGACGAGCGCCAAATGATGGTCTTTGTTCATGTGGCTGATGATACGGTTCGAAGGGTCTGCCATTTTTGATTGTTGTTTTAGTTGCGGAGATAGGTCGAAAACTGTGGGCAAAAATATCGGGTAGTTGAGAACCTCCATGTCCGCGATCAGATTCACATGCCAGAGGCGAGAATCTAGAAGCAGAATAACATGAAAAAAGGCGGGGAAAATGCGATAAATATTTCAGATTGTCACGGGTGGTCACTGGTTTATTGTGAGAAAACGGAAGAAATACTTAATGGAAACGGTTGATCTTTAGCCTGTTCGGGCCAGGACTTCGTGCTAAAAGCACCGGATTTCCCGAAAACGTGTTCAGATGCACAGAAAAAGATAAATCAGAACTTTGAAGGAACGATAAGGACGAGTCGTACAATGCTTATCATCAAGACCTTGAACATTTACGGAGTGGTTACTTTTCGAATTTTAAAGTTACTTTTAATGGTTATTGAAATTCCTACTGAGAGAGATAACATTTGCAAATTAGTAAGTCGCACTGGCATTTCTGAGAGGGTAGAAATAAATAAAAATGTAAGCTGATCTTTAAACGCTTTTCTCAGTAGTATCAACTCAATCTCGAAGGCAAACGTTGACTTTTGGAGAGAGTTTGTTGGCCTAACTAAGGAAACACAATCCCCCAAAACCACACAAGCTTGCCGTCCACGGGACGTACAACAAATGTCAGTATTTCATCGTCCTAAGTATTCTTTCCCATTCACAGGTCTATGTTCATACAACTTTACTGCATTCTCGAGCCTACCACACCTCATTTCTCTACAATCTCATGGAAGGCTCAGAGCGTCAATTCAACGCCCCAAACTCTTTGCATATTGCAGGACATCCCTCAGCATCCTCTGCGCCAGAAACACATCGGCCACCAATAAACCAGCCAAAATCAACTATTCGTGGCGAATATCCACGTCATCAAGAACTCGGGCGCACGGGGCCAGCGAAGCCTCACAATCGTCCCTATCTTCTGGTCCTTGCACGCCTTTATACTAAGGTCGAAAACCCCGAAAGCCATGCCGCCGAAACAAGAAGCAACCGGAGAACCAAGACTTACTTGGCGACGCAATACAGCCATGAATGCATGTAATGCTCTTTTTACGTGGATATTGGTGCGCCAGTTTTCGTCAAGGTGCCGGTAAAGAGAATTGACCAAATCTTCCCGCATGGCCTGGTCTTTAGACACGTGCCTCCCGACACAGATGGAAACGGGCACTAAAATAATAAGCAAAGTCAGGACTCTCCTGGTATTGGACTGTGTATTGACAGGCGCTAGTTACTCCCCTGCTTCGAGAGGGGGCTGATCTTTTAGTTCAATGCCAAGTTCTTCTGTATTGAGACTCATTTTGTTGCAGGAAGTAGTCAATAATTCATGGTGTGGAGTAGAGCTTAGGGATCTGGCATTAAGCATGATGCGCGGAGATTAGCTGGCCGAGGTGACGTCACTATGCAGACGATCAAATTTTACGAAGGTCTACGGAAAAAACTAAAATCTTGCCTTCTGCAAATTACGAATACAGAGCTCAGCATGTCTCTAGTCGGTATGTGTGGGTTTGGAGAATATAGGTTATACTGTTCGTTCGTGGTGAAGCTTGCGATGTTTAGAACGTATACATCGAGTGCATAATTTTGCCTATGGTGCAACAACGGTCACCAAGATCATATTTATTCTTGATCGAATGGAAATATATGGACTGAACCAGGGGATCCACAAAAAGGGCGAGTGTCACATATGTGTGACCTACCTAAGCTATTGAACTGCCTTATCCATTTGTATACCATCCTCGTCAATGGGAACAGCCACACCACCTTTGCCTCCGAAGCAATACACATATAGCTTCAGCTGGAATTTGGGGGGATTCCAAAATTCTAGCAGTTACGTCTGTGGCGTGGTTCACGCTTTCCAAAAAGAACGCCACAAGGGTCTCGTGATTGTTTTCAGTTCTATACTTCAGGGAAACCCAGTTTCTGGCTATGACCATTCTTCACCACGAAAATCAGAGCCTGCCTTTCTCCAAAATAAGCTCTGCCAACTCGTTCCTCGCCAGTACCAAATCAGTGACTAGCATAGCTGTCGAAGCACCTGTCAAAGAAAGCACGCAGAGCCAAACCAATACAGCGACAGTCCACTGTCCACCAATTCCAGATTCTATGGCAAATTTTCGGTTGGAGTATAGTATCTTCGCTAATGCAGCCAACATGATCAAAATTTGGCTGAAAACCATTGTCCCTCCACTAGCCAACGCCTGCTGCCATTTTAATTTCGTCATATACGCATTTAATAAATCTCTTTCTGGCGAGTTGTGCCACAGATGGTAGGGATCTTGCAAGACTTGGTGCCAAAATTGCAGACTAGCCCTATACCGACAGTCTTTGCAAACATAAGCCGCGACTAGAATCGTCAATGAGACCAGCACCAGTAGCAAGATGAGCAAATTTCTGATGGAGTACTTTTTTATAGCAGTTCTGTTTTTGTGGGTAGACTTCGGACGTGTTTCTGAGTAGCTCTCCAAATCTTCGATGTATTTTTCATGGTCCACTTGTGATTCTACGTCAGTGTCAGCTTCATCGTCAAAGAATTCACCAATGGGCTCCATGTCATTTTCTATTTTAGTTTCTGGTTTCATTCTCGTCTCTGTTTCTTTTTCCACCAGTTTCGTTTTAGCGGCTAAATGTAGCCATCCGGTTATTTGCATTATTCGGAACGTCTTAGCTCAAAGAGAAAGAGAGCACGTAATGAGTTGCGGTCACACTTGGCGAAAGCAGGGGTCCCAATATGCAAATCTGTACATGTACAGGCGTGTCGCTAAGATTGGCTGCCTATATACACGGCTTTATAAGAGGCTTCGCGTACCCTCACCACGAATGTGCTATCCTGGCATATTGCTTCAAGTGCGAAAATGTGATGATTGCGACTACACTGCGATTACATATTACGACTAGCATAGAAATATTGTACTCTTCCAAATTTCTGACTGAGACACCTTCATCTAAGGACTAGACCACATGCAAGATCTGTAGCATGCAGTTGTTCGTAACACTGTAGACTACTGAACTTGTAGTCCCGGAATGTTCCTAATCGAGGGTCTCTAAGCCATAGGTGATATTAATTAAAGGCTCGTGGGCCCCAAAGTTCCCGTGCCATTGGTAAAAAAGACAGGTGAGGCCAGCAGTATCAGAAGCGTGAGCTTTGCCCTGCTAGAACTGATATTACTTGAACCAGCAACGAGATTCGCCTTGTAGTTAGCGCTGCTATTTCTTGACCCATTTATGAGTTCCGTCTTGTAGTATGCGCTGCTATTTCTTGAACCATTTATGAGTTCCGTCTTGTAGTATGCGCTGCTATTTCTTGAACCATTTATGAGCTCCGCCTTGCAGTTAGAGCTGCTGTTGCTTGAACCAGTAGTGAGATCCGTTGAGGATTTGTCCTCCCCGTCCCACTTCTTTTCGTAGGGCTGGCTCCACTCCATCCACTTGCGGCCCTCCTGGTCCTCAAAATGCGTCGTGTCGGTCACACATCGATGCTTGCCCAACTTGAAGTTCTCATAGAAAAGAGCTCCCATGTGCTCCTCGTCCGCCACAGCTGACTTCACGTCCTCCCATGACAGCGCCAGAAACTCCTTGTCCTTCACGATATATTTGACATTTCTCGTCCTTGCCTTCGGAAAATGGAGCATGCGGTTGCTTACCTGAAGCTGGACACGGCCGCCGGGGTTGGAGGAGCAAGTGACTATCTCTTTCTCGGACAAGTCCGAGCCGAACGTGAGCCCCAAAACTGCCTTAAGCGTCACCACCGCCAAGCCAAACGCGCGATTCACACTGGGCACAAACTCGATGTGGAACATTTGCGTCACCTCCCTTTCAATAGTGGCCCCACCACTGGAGTGCTCCGCAGAAACAGTCACCAAGGGAAAGTAGTCCGAGCCCACGGAAAAAAGCTCCGAGCCCAAGTCGATTTCCAACAATTTCACCTCGCTTCTTATTGAGAAGCCCAAGAGCTGTTTGGCCGTGGACACGAGATCGCGTGTTTTTGGATCGGCGAGCACGAGGATCGTCTTGGTGTCCTCGAGATAGATGGCCGTGGTCAAAGCAGAGATGTCGGTGGTGGCCCTGGTGAAGTAGGTCCACAAGTACGACTCCGTGAGGGCCTCTTTGGAGGAAAACGTGCGGAGGCTCGGGTAAAGCTTTTTCCCGTTGACTTCTGTGATCTCACTGGCAGCGAGAACGGCGGCGGCGTAGATCGGGAGAAGGAGCGAGAATCTCATGGTGGATCGAGAAAGAAAGTAGAAGAAAAAGAAAAAGAAAAAGATGGGGCGAAGGGGTATAAAAAGGAGTGGCTCCTCACTCGATCGCGTCCTTAAGCGCCTTTCTCATCTGCTTCAAGAATACCACAATTACCCCATGCTCGTTGAGTGCGTTCTCCATTTCGGAAATCGTCGCTTTTGGTAGGCTGGGGTCCGCGGCGCCGATCCGGTACAATTCCCCGCCCACGTGTAGTTCGCAAGACACCTCTTTATCGATGTCGCTGGCGTCGATGTTCGCAAATCGGAATCGCAAAACATCCGCCTCGATGGCCTCCACCTTGAGTCCCGCGTACATCTCGAATTTCGTCAGCTCGTCGATATCTTTCTGCAGCTGGACGTCGAGGTGTGTGCGCGCATACCGCAAAGAGTCCTCTGCGGCGTCTACCTGGGTGTTTTTGGCGTCTAAAGCCTGTTGTAAATCTGCTTTAGTGGTCTGCGCCTCTGCGAGTTTTTTGGTCAAGTTTTGCACGACTGTTTTCGTGGCGTGGAACTTTCTGAGCCCCTCAGTCACCTGGCTCCCGAGCTCGCTACGCTGCTGTTTGGAAGCGGCTATTTCGGCCCTCAATTTTTGCGCTTTTAGCTCGTGTTCTCTCACTTTATCGGTATGCTGCTTGCGGGCCATCTGCAACGCTTTGTTTTTCTCCAAAACAAGCCGCTCAAACCGCGCCGTAAACTGAGAAAGCTCTGCGTCCACATCCTGGATTTCGTCCATGGGCAGATAGACTGGGGCGGCAGGCATACCAGTATTGAACAAATGTGTCGTGTCGTGTTTATGTTGTGGCCGGTGCACGGGTGTGTGGGGACGAGAGGCTAGCTCAGGTAGTCGCACCGATTTACATACTCGCATCAGATCGCACAAATCCATTAGTGAGCCTTTTGTTCGCTGTCGGATACAAGAATATATAAAAACATGGAAGATAAATCCGTCAAGCTCCTCACCTTTAACTGCTGGGGCCTCAAGTACGTTTCCAAGCTCCGCGAGCAGCGGCTCCGGGCAATCGCGGAGAAACTCGCCCTCTCAGACCACGATGTGGTGGCGTTACAGGAAGTGTGGGTCGAAAAAGACTGGCAGTATATCGAGGACAAATGCCAGGACGTGTTCCCTTACCGCCGCTACTTCAAGGCCGGAATCATCGCGGGCCCTGGCCTCGCGCTTCTTCTGAAGATCCCCATCGAAAGCACGTTTTTGTATAGATTTCCCATCAACGGGCGAGCCAGCGCGTTTTTTCGTGGCGACTGGCTAGTGGGCAAAAGCATTGCGGTGACGATTTTGCAGCCACACACACCGGGCGCCCGCCAGATCGCTGTGCTAAACAGTCACATGCACGCGCCGTACAAGCAGCATGGAGATCCGTCATACTCCACACACCGCGCGTGCCAGGCGTGGGACTTGGCGAAAGTCGTGCGTGTGTTGCAAAAGGCAGGGTATGCGGTGGTGCAGGTGGGGGACTTGAACCTGAAGCCGGGCTCGTTGCCGCACAAGCTTTTCACCAAAGAGGGGCAGTTGTCGGACTCCTGGGAGCTCCTCCACGACAACGTGCTCATGAACGACGACATTGCGCTATTGGGCCCCTACGAGCAAATAACACTTGGCGGGATCACGTGCGACTCCCGCCTCAACACGTGGCGGGCAAATAGGGAGCCCTGGGAGGCGTGTCGTTTGGACTACGCGCTCATAGATAGCCGCACGTTGGCCCCGGTTTCGGCCGAAGTGCAGTTCACGGAGTTGCTTCCCAAACCTCTTTTGTGCTCGCACTCCGACCATTTTGCATACAGCGTCGAGCTCGCGTTGAAGGACCTGAAGATTTTGCAGCCACAGGCGTCGAAGGAGGAGCTCGCGGCATTGTACAACGAGACTCTCGACGAAATCCAGGGGTACCTCGACCACACCATTCCGTTCCAGCGGAATTGGCGGAAGTACCACTTTTTTGGTTCTTTGGTGGCCGTAGTGGTGATTCTTGTTGGCATAGTCTTTGCTGCGGCCGTGCAGGCCTGGGTATCCGTGGTTTTGGCTTTGGCAAGCACGCTCATTGGCATTACAGGAGTCGTTAACGGGATGATCTGCTTCATGGGCGTGCGGTCGGAGGAGCGGGCCTTGAGAGAGGTGAAGATGGAGGTCGAGGATTCGTTGAGGGGGCTAGAACGGAGGTAGTGGGGTCTTTACTGAAGGTCGTGCTGGGAGAGCGCGACTCATAGATTAATAGAGTTTGTACTTGGAATAATGAGACCTCATTGATTATGTCTGAAAGTTCAGCATTTCTATCTGGGGAGAAAAATATACTAGTGACTTAAGGGGGTGAAGATGGCACCATTTGTTTGGCTTAGGTTAAAAAAAAAAGAAAAAAACACTGGTCGCTTTACTCCCAAGAGTATTGCAAGGAAATTGGTCCCACCGCTGCTGTGGCCCTCTATTAGTTTATGCTTGGGCTTCGTCTTCGATAGCAAAACCCTTTTTTCCTCTCTAAAAAACAAAACAAAACGTTTATCTTTTCAATATGAATTTGGGTTCAAAAAGAGACCCAACGGAAGCTCACATCATAGACTTCGCATAGGTCATTTCCGACATTTTGATGTAACTTTGGTACAACCCCATGAATCTGTCTTTGAAAGAAAAAGAGAAAATATATAGGAACTGAGAGTAGTAGCAAGAAGTTAGCAAGAAGCAAGCCCAAATTGGATCCCTGGGCCCTCATTTGCATATGAGACGTACAGACTACTATTGGAGATACCAGATCACACATTTAATGTGGGTCCGAGCATCTTGGTCATACTTTGACCTAAACACACCAATAATGAACTCAGCTCATCTTTGATTCACCTTACAATTTTTTTCGGACGAAAGAAAAAAGCCGTATGTCTCCCCTATCCAAGAGTAGATTTGAATCACGATTAAACGTTAATTCGTTGGATTTTTGGTCGTTTCGAAAATCCTCAGTAAATTCTGGCTCATCATTTTATGACCTCAACAAATTTCAGAGCAAAAGACCAAGTTTCAGGCCAGAATTCCAAACTGATTCCCAAATCGCCGGCTCTACCCTGCTCAACATATCCGGACAAAAATGCGTCGGAGCACGGAAGGGCGTGTGGTCTAGTGGTATGATTCTCGCTTTGGGTGACAGTGCGGTACACCGCACTGACAAAATTGTGAGAGGCCCTGGGTTCAATTCCCAGTATGCCCCTTCTTTTTTTGGGCTTTTTGTAATTTTGTGATTTTCAGGTGAATCTGGATTAGAGTCTTGAGCAGTCTCTTTCCTATTTTTGGCCTGTGGTGAAAACGCAAAAGAACTGGGGTATTCATTAAACGGGGCGAACAGTGTTTTTTTTTCCGGTCTTCTTTTATCTTAAATTGTGTTTTTTTTTTTTTTTAAAAAAAGTCAATGTTCGTATTATCGCTGATTTTCATGCGGTTTGGTTCATCATCTGTTTTTCTTTAGACACAAGCCATAACTCAGTTGATCAGCGAAGGTTAAGTGTGACCAAAAGTGAGGAAGGTTACAGGAACAGGGAGTTGAGAATTGGTTCCCAGAACCTAATTTGTCTCTTCCTTACAGATATGCATAGAGATTGCAAAAGCAAAACGTTCAGAACTAAATACAAGTACACACTTAGAAGAAGTTTGGGGTGCATTCTTTCTTGAATGGGAAGAAACACTTGACACGAAGCATGTACAACAATAAAAGTGTTAGTACACTTCACTACTTTTTTACACAAGAGTTTAAAAATACAAGCTTGAAATCACGTACCTAACCCATTCTTTTCCGCCTGTCTCACTGCCTGTGGTCTGATGTGGTTGAAGTAGTTGTCAGCACATGCGCTAAGCTTTGCTAACAGAGACAGGAGTATCCAAATTTCAATACCCAGTCGGGCTCGCGATAAACACAACCTATTTTGTTTTCTTGAAGTATAGCATCTGGTGCCAGAAACTGGATGAACTAAGTTCAAGGGAACAAAGGCATTTTATTGTACTGTGTGCCCAACAAGGTCATACGAGAAAAAGTTAAATGTTCCAGAGTGCGTTTCGAAAAGGACAGGAACATGAGGTCTTTTTACCCAACAAGCATAATGACAATCAAAATGTTACAGAAGTCGCATCACAGATTTTTCAAATTGTCTAGATGGCGAGTCAGGATTGAAATATAATTGGTGAGAGGTTTTCCAGATTCTCTAAATTAATTTCCTGCATATTACGAACCTGATCGTTGGAGAAGCATAGTCGCACGTACTGGCCAAACTGTTGGACCCATTTGGATTACACTTTTAGCACACCACACCCTTTCAAACCGCTCCAAATAGCACACATGTATATTTTCGCGAATAGTTGCTCAAAAAAATCAAAAAGAAATCTCCCTCGCCGGGAATCGAACCCGGATCTGCCCGGTGAGAGCGGACTGTGATAGCCATTACACTACGAAGGACTTGATATAGATGGAGGAGTTGGTCGGGAGATCTGACTTAGCGGCTGAAAGACAAGTCTGGAGCGTAAATTACATAAATTTACTCCTGGCCCCTTTAATTACTTTTCGAAAATGCTCGCCCAATATATAGTCCAAGAGGGAGCCAGATTCGCGTTTTGACCAGATGTATCATGCAAAAAAGCGCATTCTTTGACAATAGTCGTTTCACGGCGTATTCTTAGACAATGGCGATTCCATGGCGCGCATCCTTCAACTTCCCGTGCAGATCTTGTATTTCCTAGCCTTATTTCATCCATGGGTTGATCCCTGACACTAACTCCCCTCTTAAGCCAGAGCATGTCTAGAGCACGATTTGTGTCTTTGAAAAAATACTCCGGGTGAAAATGTGAGTTGTTTAGGAGAACTGTGCGTAGCTACGGTGGTGTGTACCGGTAGACGAGTGAGTCGTCGATGGTTGTAGCATGATGGGGGTCACAGTCAG